>VDFB02184400.1:0-81243 GCA_007258455.2 Sequoia sempervirens | reverse complement strand
TCTAACTACCACTCTAAGTGTTGAAGATTCAAGATTAGACAAAAGATTGTAAGGTTAATATCACCTCAATAATAACACCAACACCCCCCTCAAGTGAAACTTGTGGAGGTAGAGAAATAGGCCTTAAAAAATAGTGTCATGTTCTGTACCATGTACACAATAATACCCATAAATAAAGAGAGTGGTAGCTCCCCAAGAAATAACTTCCCCCATGTTGTAGGATATATGAAGAATGTCAAAGTAGATAGTCTTTTAATGAGTACTAAAATAGGCCCTACTACATCAAATAATACATCCCCCTTATGGAATAAAGAACCCCTATGTTTTTGATCCACTAAATTCCTACCTCATAGGTACAATGAAGAGTGGAAAGATAAAGATTGCATTATTTTTCATCATGTAAGCATGTATTGGTGGAGAAAGAAAAAGATAATTTACATGTAACCTTATTACATCCAAGAAGGTGATGAAGCTTCATAAGAGTAGTCAATAAAGAGAACACTATTCTCAATAGTTTCATCAAGATCCCAAAAATGAGATCCTACAAATAAACATAAGATATTTGGTAAGTATGTAACCATGATATCTATAAAAGCGTCAAGGGGAAGAATATATTTAGTAGAATCTACAAATTTAGGTTAAGAAAAATCAAATGGGGTGTCACCACAAGTAGATAGAGGTTCCAATGGATCTCCACACAAATTAGTTGAGCTATCATCACAAGTACATGAAGGTTCTAATGGATCTCCATATAAGTCATAAAAAATAGATGGAGGTTCTAATGAATCTCCATACAACTACTAGAGTGTGAACCAAGTAGTAAAAGGGAAATTTGAGTGCTCTCTGTGATGTAAGAACTTCTAAAAAATAATGAGATATAGATGTTTACCACGTAGTCATAAGAACCTATTTCTAAGACCCCCCCTAGCCCCATTGTAATTTGGACTAGGGTTAAGAAATTGTATGATTTTTTATTGACTTAGTGTGTGTATGTGTATGTGAACAATTAAATGTTATTATTGATGAATTTAGATATTATTTTATGTTACATTAAATTGAATGTATTTGATTATGTCTCCAACTAAACTAAACTAACATGAATAGACTATTATATGCATGAATAAATTAAATGTATTTATTATATGCATCTTGCCCCTATACCTTATTTTCAAGCAACTAAAGGTTGTATCACACAAAGACAAGGTCATTCAAGCACTTTTGAGTCAACTTGTTAGGATTCTTTATGTGGATTGCCTCAAAAATTGTCTAATTGCACTCACAACCAAAATCCCTACAAGGTTGGGATAAAATACAAATAACAAACTATTGAAGATTAGGAATTAAAGTACCAAAATATTTTCACCACAAATTTGCAATGATAACATTTATAATTGTAATAATTTTAATAAACTTGAACATTAAAATAAATTGTAAGCTAAACTTAAACATATGTGTGCTTTTTACCTAGTTGCAAAGTGGCTCTCCTATGAATGCATAAAATTGAAGAAAATAATGCTCCCTCTGCATTCTTATAACTTTATATTTCATCATTATGAGATCTCAAGGTTATCATTATGAACCAACCTCTCAATACATGTGTTGATACTAAGCGTAACCTCTACATCTACCCTAAGTGAAGGTGAGAAGAAAAACTTGGGATTCAGGTGATAAGCACCGACATAAATATGTTGGAGTTGTCAATTCCAACTCCAATAAATAATGTGTCGTATGAGTTCATATTTAGCTTTATTTGACCCATACAAATGTTGAATTACTTCTTTGGCCCTATCCATGACCTCCTATAGATTACTGATGGAATTTTCATCCCCATCCACCAAACATAAATCCTAACCAATGGCTCTAAAAACTAAAAAAGAGAGTGAATGAAAAAGATTAAAAAATTAAACTAAATTAGAATTATAGTCAACAATTTTTTTTTTTTAAAATAACTTATAACATTTGTTTAAAAAAATGGTCAAAAAATTATCTTGATCTCCTCCATATCTTGGCAAAGGTATTTTAAAAAATGGTTTTCACAACAATCTCAAATCTAGCCTTCTTACATCAAGTACTCTACAACCACTTTTCACTCACAAACATATGCTTAAGGTTGAACAATGCAAATGATATACTTTGCAAGGTGAAAACATTAGTAGAAAAGCATGTGACTCATGTATGCATGAGCTCTTTTTCATTACTATGTTCTCTCATGAGATTTATTAACATTCCTTGCATCTTCCATCGCATTCTTCACCTAACTTAATTTTTATATGTCCTCAAAGAGAAGGGCAAGGAAGTGGGTGACACAAAGTAATGAAATAAACTTGCACAATAGAAGAATATGATATGAAATATGCTGCAAATACTTGATAATAACCGAGAATAACAAGCCAATTCAAGGGGGAAAACCTCCAAATATCTCCAATGAGAACACAATTCACAATATGATGATGAAATAAGACTCACAATGTAATGCCTCCCGTGTTATGTACTCCTGTGATACCTTTTTGTGCATGTGGTTGTTTTTGTTTGGATATTGCTTATCTTTAATGCATACTCATGATTACGTTGGTGATTGTTTCATCTATTTGACTTATATGTTTTGCTTGGATGCACATGATACTGCTTTATGATGTTAATGATATAATGATGCATGGTGTTTTTCTTTAACTGATTATGCTATACTGTGTGGTTACACAAATTGTTTAATACTCACGTCATGATATTTATGATGATGTGCTATTGTTTGAGGTTTGGGTGAGGGGGACGGTGTTGCATCGCTCATATGTGAGTGCCCTACCACACTGCAATTCTCTCTCACGATGTGTAGTACATTGAATATATATGTTGTTTCGACACTTGTTTTATGCAGGTTTGTAGGCACCAAGCACCGACTCCACCTGCACTGTCGGGTCAAAGCGTGCCCAACATACCCAATGGATATGGCGTGGTTTAAGGATTTAACAAGAAAGTATCCCCGTCCATGTTTGTCATCCCATCATTGTCTGATGATCTCATCTGCCAGTTCCCGCTCTGTTTGGTATCATCTTGTTTTACCTCATTCTTTTTTTTAAGTGGCAATTTTAATGTGTTAATTGTTTGATTTAGATGTGTATCATTACTGTTAATTAGTTAAATTAATACAATTATGGTTAGTATTATGATTGAAATTAAACATTAAATGTAATTATTAATGTGTGTTGTGAAGATTTAATTAAATGTTAAATTAGTTTGAAAATTTAAAATTATGTTTGTAAAATTAAAAGAATAATATCTTAATTGGAGCTTTGTGAATTTTTGATTGGCAATTAAATAATATTGTTTATTTAATTAAATAATATTGTTTATTTAATTAAATAATATTGTTTATTTTATTAAATAATATTATTTATTTATTTGTTATTAAGGATTTATTCCAAAAATAAATAATTTTGTTAATAACTGCATTTGGTAAATTTTTATACTAAAAGAGTTCTTGGTTAAATTTATAATGGGATAATATGTTTACCAGGTAAAATATTAAATGGTGGAAGGGTTGTGTTTAATATAATTTAATTTAATTTAATTTAATATAATAAGATGGTATCCAAATAATCATTTTCCTCCTCGAGCCTTTTAAACCCTTTTCACTTTCTGCATGATTCTTTCAATGTGGAAGGAGCGAGAGTAGCTTGGAAATTTTCTTTACACCTGTCATTTACGTGTGTTTGAAGAGGTACATTTGTTTGAAGAGGGTAAAAGCCTTTTATTTTTCCTATGGATGGCATTTTTTTGGGGGAGGGGGAAGGAAATCAGTAAAAAAGCACAAAAATCACTACAAGAAGGGGGAGGTGGTGGTTTTGAGAAAGGAGGAATTACAGAGGAGCTGGAGAAAACACGGGAAGGGTGAAGGTAAGTTCAATTTATTTTTATGTTTTGTATGCTATTTTCTAAGAGTTATGGGTAGAGAAGCATCATTAAAGACTAAATACATATTTACTATTTGTTTAAAAATAATAATAATAATACACAACAATAGGCGTCTCAAATTAAAGCCCATGCATAGTTGATGCACAGAGGTATAAATACAGTAATTTCTTTTGGAAGACTGTATCACTGTATCACATGTGTATAGAGATTTTTGGCAAAATTTAAATATTTCGAAGTATTAAATTTGTAAATATATTTAGTGTATGAGGTTTTTCTTCTTCAATCACAGTATTCTTAGCACCCAATTTGATTAGTTAATTTAATGAAGTAAAAATGCATTCCCTAAAAAAAATAAAAAAAAATTATGCACAAATTCTCCTTTGAAATAATTTCTACCTTCTTTCTACTTTCAGCATTCATTATTTGTCACCAAATTTGTATTTTAAGTAGAGAACCATACTAGTGCATCCATCCTATCATTTGTTCTATTTTGCAAACACATGCAACTATTACTCTTGTTTTCAGTCAACCCTAAATAGGTTTTTAGCATAAAGGTTTTGCATAAGAATCATTAGATGATATTTACCCTCCACTTCTTTTATCTATCCTTAAAATTAGGCATGATTGGTATGGCATATTTAAATATGTGAGAAATGAAGCTTTAAGTTAAAATCATCTTTCCACCATTCTAAACTTTGGGCTAACAAAAAAATGCATGTTCTTCCTTAAGACCTAAAAACAGTTGACAATAGAGTAACATCCCATGGAATCTTAAATAAAAGAGAACCAAAAAAAATAATAGTACAAGATAATCCTAATAAAGGAAAAAAAAAGAAAAGAGTTCAGATAATACTTAAAATAGTACATGTTAATTCTAATAAACAAAATGAGGTTAGATGATACTATACCTTTAAGATTGATTTTTTTTTTAAATACTCCTTTTAATTGAATATTTGTAGGTTTAAATATTTATGTGAAGATAGCTCTTTTATTTATAATATTTAAAACCTATGTGAGTATTTAAATAAATAAATATATTTTCAAATGATATTTACTAATTATATAGCTGCTTTTAAATAAAAATAGTTAACCAAGTAAAGAAATTAAATTTAAATTGAAAAGTAAATTATTAATTATATTTTACAAAAGATAAGTAATCTAATTATGGGGTAAATTTTATGTTGACAAGTAATTAAAATTTGAGTTAGACTAACAACAATTATTTACTCAAGGAGATTAGTATATTTGTAGGGTAATTCATAGTTATTTATGTTAAGGGCGTTAATTGTTTTTTTTTTATGAGAGTTACAACATCATCATGCAATCAATAATTTATCTTTGTAAATATATATTTAAAATTTGATTTATTTAAAATTAGATTTATTTAAAACTTGTTTTATTAGATATGGGTAATTTCATTATTTTGTAAGTTACTATAAATAGTCATTTATCTTTTTAGTATATTTAAAATTTGATTTATTTAAAATTAGATCTATATAAAACTTGTTTTATTAGATATGGGTAATGAAATTAGATTTATTTAAAACTTGTTTTATTAGATATGGGTTATTTCATTATTTTGTAAGTTACTATAAATAGTCATTTATCTTTTTAGTATATTTAAAATTTGATTTATTTAAAATTAGATCTATATAAAACTTGTTTTATTAGATATGGGTAATTTCATTACCTTGTAAGTTATGTAATGGTAATTTATTTTGTAGTATACTTAAAATTTGATTTATTTAAAATTGGAATTATTTAAAACTTGTTTTATTAAATATGGGTAATTTCATTATCTAGTAAGTTAGTGTAATAGTAATTTATTTATTTTAGTATATTTAAAACTAGACTTGTTTCAAGTGCATTTAAAATTAGATTTATTTTCAAGTGCATTTAAAATTAAAATTAGATTTAATTACAAGCTTATTTAAAATTAAATTTATTTTCAAACACCTTTACTTTTAGATTTGTGACTGTGCATAAATCGTATATGGTAGATTTTAATTAAAATTTATTTAGTTTGAAGTCAACAAAGGTAAATGTTATACTTTTAATTAAATTTAATTTGCAGTAAAAATTAGGTTACATTTTAATTAAATTTATTATTTTAAAATAACAAATATATATAGGTTATATTTTAAATTTTAATCAATTTGAAGTAAACAAAACTATAGGCTAGGAATTTTAAATCAAAAGAAATCTAATGTTTTGAATACTATAGGTTTTCCCAAGTGCTTATCTATTTAAAATATATTATAAAGGAAATGCTTTTAATCATAGTGGATTATTTAATTATTTATTACATTATCTTTAATAAGTTTGGATTATATTCACGTTCAAATGAATGGGTATGTATAGTCCTTTTGAACATGTTTGGAATTGATTTCTTATGCATACTAGTGGTTCCATGTTGACCATATTTTCCTCTTGCTTTATTTCGCTTTTGAGGTAATCTTTATGTATAGGCATGTTTTGGATAAGTTGGGAACCTGTAAATGCTTAAGCCACTCCCTTTTGATAAGTAATCTTTATGTATAGACATGTTTTGGATAAGTTGGGAACCTATAAATGCTTAAGCCACTCCCTTTTGATAAGTTATGGGTGGTAGGTTGTTAGGCTGCCAGAGGCGATGGGAAACCTGTTTTGTGTGGAATTTTCCCATGATTAAACCTTTGTGTTTCCATTGATCGTATTTCTATTTTGAGTTCGTGGGCATACCATGTTCCATGATTCTCCTTGCCTTTGGTTATGATTATGAGTGAGATGGTTCATGCCTCACACATGTATACATTTTGTGGCTTTTATGCTTAGTACACCCTTGTTGTGAGTCTTGCTTCAGAACTATTTGGAAGCGTTTCCTAAACAAGTGTTGTTGTACTTGTTTGATGTTGTTTTATGTCTGTGTTGAGTTAGCCCTTTTTGCTTGACCTTGTTTGGATGTGGATCCTTTCTTGTCATCTCCTAGCATGGGGGTTGGACCTTCGGGTCCACGTGGTCGGGTGGAACATGCTATGCACCCATTGGGTTCCCAGGTTGTGTTCGCGATGCATAAGAGGATGCAAATTTCCTAGAGCTCCACTTGGTTGAAGATTGGACCTCATTTTGTACCTTATTCTTCATTGATGTATCATACTTGTATTTGATATACTCTTCTCGTTGATATAAGGGAAGCATTATGTAATGTACTATTGTATTCATGATGTGTTGTATTTGTAGAAATATGCTCCACCATTGTAATATTGATCTATGAGCTGAAATTTCATACATAATGAATATATTTTCCTCTCTTTTGTTCATAAGGGTTGTATGTCATCACTATGTAATCTTGGTTTTTATTCGCTTTCATTTTTTGTACAAGTTTAGGTTTCGTAATGCCAACCCGTGTACCCTAGAGGACGTAGAATGATGGATGTATCTTTTCATCACTATTGATCATGGATGAATGTATGATTATGTTATCTTGTGAATGCATGCTTCTATTGTTAACTTTTGGGCATTATCTTTAACGATGTCTTGGTTGGGGACGTTTACGTGTAATGAAACCATGTAACCCAATGGGACTAGTTAGGTCTTGTCACGTGACATATATTTTGATCATATTTTAATGTTTGTACATATTCACCTTATGTAATGTTTCACCTTAAAAAAAAATAAAAAAATTAGTGTGGTATTTTGTTGTCCTTTGGGGTTCTCACGGCGGGGCGTTACACACAACCTCCTATATATACCTATTTATGCCTAGGATATCACCCAGGCCAACTTAGATAACCCCACATAAGCCCTAGGTTGACCTAAACAACTAAAGAACAATATAATAATGATAATATGACTTAATTAGGAGTTAAGATATCCACAAGCCAACTATTCATAACCTGATGTACTATAATATTAAGGGCATAGCATGCCCCCTCTCTACAGATAAGCATTTTCCTCAATGCTAGGCAATTTTGGATGCTTTTGAATGAACTCTTCGTCCTCCCATGTGGCGTCTTCAATTGGTAAACTCTTCCATTGGACGAGATACTAAGTGAGTGTTCTGGTCCTTAGCTTACTTGTGTGTTTATGAAGAATACATTCTAGTTCCAATATGATTCTTCCTTCTTCATCAAGCTCTGGTAATATTGTTTGAGTAGGGATATTATTCCCAATTACCTTCAAACAAGAAACATGAAAAATTGGGTGTATCTTTGTTGTTGATGGAAATTTAAGCTTGTAGGCAACACTACCTATCTTCTGCATGATTTGATATGGGCCATAATATTTTTGAGACAACTTGTTATTCTTTGACTATTGCTTCAATGACATTTGCTTGTAAGGTTGCAATCTCAAGAAAAACCAATCTCCAACTTCAAAATTTCTTTCACTACAATGTTGGTTTGCATGTTGCTTCATTCGGTTTTGTGTCATGGATAGATTCTCTTTAAGTCCTGAAAGTACTTGTTGATGAATCATGTGGTCCTCCACAACGTGAACTCTTGGCGACACCTTTAATGATCATGTGATGGAAGGAGGATGATATCCATACAATTCCATAAATGGAGACATTTTTTATGAACTATGGAAGGAAGTGTTATACCACTATTTTGCTAGTGGTAGCCACTCTACCCATTGAGACTGTTTGTCTGAAGTGAAACAACGTAGATATCCTTCCAAACACTTATTAACAACCTCTATTTTCCCATTAGATTGTGGATTATACGAAGAACTGTGAGCCAATTGAGTACCCAAACATTTGAATAAATCTGTCCAAAAGTTACTAGTAAAGATAGGATCATGATCACTAACAATAACCTTGGGTATACCATGTAGCTTTTGAATGTTCTCCAAATATGCTTTCTTCACTATACTTGTTGTAAAAGGATGTGATAATGCAATAAAATGTTCATATTTAGTGAGGTGATCCACTGCCATGATGAAATTCTTACCATTAGATCTTGGAAGTCCAGTGATAAAGTCCATGGAGACCTCTTCCCAACGTTGGCTAAAAATAACTAAGGGTTGCAAGAGACCAAGTGTCTTAATTGTCTCCCCTTTATTTCATTGACAAACCAAACACTTTGCCACAAATTTTTGAACATCCCCTTTGATCCTTTCCCAAAAGGAGTCTTTCTTGACCCAATGATGTCTTCAAAAATCCTGAATGACCACCCACTGGAGACTCATGTAGCTCTGTGAGAATCTTTTGTTTGAGAGAGGAATTCTTGCAAAGATATAATTTCTCTTTATACCACAAGGTATCTCCCTTCCAAAAAAACTTATCTAAACTACTAGGATCACTTTGTAATTGTTGAATGAGATTACTAGTAGCCATATCAATTTTCCACTCTTCTTTGGCTTCTTTTACCCAATCTTCTTGTAATATTGAAAGGGAACACAATAAAGCTTCATCCTTCTCATCCTTCCTCGATAGTGCATCTGCCACCATATTTTCCTTCCCTTTCTTATATACAATCTCAAAATCATATCCCAATATCTTAGTAACCTATTTTTTTGTTTTTCAGAAGATAATCTTTGTTCCAAAAAATATTTTAGGCTATCATGATCTATATTAATCTTGAAGTTTCTACCCATTAGATAAGGCCTCCATTATTTTGTTGCATGAAGAAAAGATAGCATTCCCTTCTCATAAATGGGTTTAAGTTAATTCTTACCCTTTAATTGACGACCCTCAAAAGCAAGAGGTCAACCCTCCTACATGAAAACTGCACATATACTATTTCCTAAAGCATCACATTCCACAATAAAATCCTTTGTGAAATTGGGAGTGGAAAGCACTAGAGTTGTGCACATAGCCTCCTTTAACATTTCAAATGTTGAATTAGCATATTCATTCCAATGAAAAGAATCATTCTTCAATAAAGTTGTGATGGGTCTTGTTATACGATCACAATTCTTCACAAACCTTCTATAGTATCATGTCAATCCCAAAAAGCCCCTCAATTTCTTAATGGTTTTGGGAATAGGCCATTCCATGATAGCCTTAATTTTGCTAGGATCCACCTTTACTCCATATATAACTATGTGTCTCAAGTACTCCACCTCATGAAGACCAAAAGCACACTTGGATGGCTTAACATAGACTTTATGCTCTTCAAGAAATTGTAATACTTGATCTACATGTTGAAAGTGTTCTTCCCATGTATTGCTATAAATCAATAGATCATCAAAAAACACTAATACAAACTTCCTCAAGAACTTTTTAAATATGGAGTTCATCAAACTTTGAAATGTAGACAAAGCATTGGTAAGACCAAATGGCATCACCAAAAACTCATAATGACCCTCATGAGTCTTAAATGATGTCTTACAAATATCTTCTTCCTTAATTTGAATCTGGTGATAGCCAGATCTAAGATCTAACTTTGTAAAATACATAGCTCCATTCAATTCATCTAGCAAATCATCAATGATTGGAATAGGAAACTTATCTTTGATGGTGTACATGTTGAGCACTCTATAGTCTAGACACATACACCAAGTTTCGTCCTTCTTTCGAACCAACACCACAAACGAAGAGTAATCACTTTGGCTATGTTTGATAATTGCTACCTCTAACATCTCCTCAACAATCTTTTCTATCTCACTTTTTTGTATATGTGGGTATTGATAAGACCTGATGTTGGGCAGTTGGCTCCATGGAACTAGTTGTATGGCATGATCATGATCACTCTTATGAGGAGGTCCTTTAGGCATATCTCCAAAAACCATTGAGTGATGCTCAATTATTGCTTGCAAAACTAGATGGGTGGGAGAATTAGACTATGAGACTTCTAATGAACATAATTGGGCCACAAATCCATCAACTCCTTCTTAAGAAACTTTTGCATTTGATGAGAACTCACCATTTGTGGGGATTTTTCCTTCAAGCCTCTTAGCTCTATTGTCTTTCCTTCTGATTGGAATCTCATGAACAATTCTTGGAAGTTCATCTCAATTGTTCCCAAAGTAGTAAGCCACTGTACTCCCAAAACAATATATGCTACACCCATGGAGATAGCATACATTGGGCTATCAAGTTGATAATCTCCCATGGATAATTTAATGCTATGGCACTTTCTCGAACAACTAATAGTACCACCATCTGCAATCAAGACCTAACATTCTGGAGCTGGATATATAAAACAATTTAGACGAGTAGCCAACCTTTTGTTGATAAAATTGTGAGCACTACTTGAGTCGATCAACACTGTTACTTTTTGCTTCTCTAAGAACCCAACTACCTTGAGAGTTTGTGGACCACTAAAACCACAGAGTACATGACAAGAAATGAATGGTTGTGATTCATTATTTAAATCCACATCCCCCTCTAACATTGGTTCCTCCTCTTCTTTCTCACTTGGTCCTTCAATATAAAACAATTTCTTTTCACTAAATTTATGTCCTTGACTATATATACTGTCACAATTGAAGCATAACCTTTTTGCTCTCTTCTCCTCAATTTGTTATGGAGTCAACCTAGTAGGTTGTGGTAGTGAATGTGTAGGAGATCTTTTGTTGAAATTTATATTCCCCTGTCTCTTACTAGCTAAAAACTTCTCCTCCACTTGTCTTGCTATTACTATTGCTTGCGATAAGGATTCTAGTTGGAACAATCATACATATTTTATGTGATCCTTTAAACCGCCTAGAAATAGTTCCTTCATATTGTCTTCTGCCACATTCTCTACTCTTAGAGAATAGGTTTGAAATTGTTGAATATAATCATTGACCATGCATGTTTGCTTTAAATTAGTGAGTTGGAAAAAGTAGCTATCCATAAGTTATCTCCATAATGGATAGCGAGTTCCTCTTGAAAAATTGACCATGTGACCACACAACCCTTTTTTCTCTTCTCATCACATGACCAACGATACCAAATAAATTGATCTGGTTCTAGGTATAAAGATGCCATAGCCACCTTTTGTTGACTAGGAACATGATGAATATCAAAGAACTGCTCCATTTGGCATGACTAATTGGTTGGGTCCTTAACATCAAACTTTCTTATATCCAACTTAGGTATGAATTGCCTTGGCATATGATTATTAAAGGAAGGATCCTTCTTGAAATCAAATTCAAGTCCAAGGAACTTGTGTCCCCCAAAAGCATTATCTTCCACCTTGCAAGGTGAATCTTCTTCCACCTCATACCCTGAATAAGTAATTTCAATTCACCCATGTCTTTTGTAATCTTCATCTCTAATGATGAAATATCGCCCTTTACTTTCTTTATTTCATCCTTAGGGTTAAAATCATCATTTTCTACCCCCTCATTCTCTGAAGATTTCCCTGGTGTGGTAGCATTCTTTTTGCCTCTTGTTGTTGGCCCCATCATGATGGTAGAAAATATTTTTGCAATAAATCACAAATAAATTCAAAATAGTTTGAAAATTTTACTGTGACTTACCAGGGACTAGGTCGCACTCCAATAGGAAAATCTCCCTAAAATTAGGTGATTTGAAGCCTTGAGAGAGAATTTTGAGAAAAACCTAATTTCCCAATAAATCACTCATTTCTGCTCCAATTTCTCTGAAAATTGCACTGTAGCCTCCTCTAATATTTCTTCAAAAACCCACAAAAAATCAAGAATTGATTCTTCAATATGTGCGAGATGTGAGTTTTCCAAAAAAAAAGGAAATAAACCCTAATTCTGTAATAACTCGGTCAATTCTGCTCCAATTCTTCTGAAAACTAGACTATAGCTTCTTGAAAATGTCCTTCAAAAACCCTTTAAAAATTAGATAAATATTTTCCAAAATCTAGGAGATATACATTTCACAAAATGACCTCCAAAATTGAAAAAATTGCCTTATCGTAATGGTGCCAAGATCATGCTCTAATACCACTTGTAATGAAATAACTTGCACAATAGAAGAATATGATATGAAATATGCTGCAAATACTTGATAATAACTGAAAAAATAACAAGCCACTTGAGAGGGAAAACCTCCAAATATCTCTAGTACACCCATTTATGCCTAGGATATCACCCAGGGTGACTTAGATAACCCTATATAAGCCCTAGGCTGGCCTAAAAAACTAAATAACAATATAATAATGATAATATGACTTAATTAGGATTTAAGATAGCCACAAGCTGACTATTCATAATCCGATGTACTCTAATATTAAGGGCTTAGCACATAAGGGTTACAAAACAATGTAAGATGCCTTGCATATAATAGTCTACCAAGTACCACATATATAGATGCATTGCTTGTCATTATATAGATAACATTTTTCTATTCCCACTTCCATCACCATCTCATCCACCAAGGTTGCATAAGGTCTTAGCATTTTTTACTTCACAAAACACATAAACTAAATTAAAAAAAGATCATTAAAGTCGCTAAAGAGTTAATGAGCATCTTATTCCCAACATTTGTCTAAATGCCAAATAATATCTTGCAACCTTTTCTTTTCCAAATCTAATTTTCTTTCTCTACTAACTTATGTCTCCAATAATGGGTCATTCAAGCCATAACTGCTTAGAACCTTGAACCTCTTACCTACTACAATCAATATTATAACCAACTAATTCTAATAAGGACTCAAAAGCAATAAATGAAATGTTTTGTACTACCAATATTTGTCACATCACAACTTTGCCTCATGATACAATTTTGTACTCCATGTAGTACCTTCCAATGAAGCTTGTGCACCACGAGTGTTACAAGGAACAAAAAAACTAGAACCGTGGCTACCCACACTACCTAATCCTCATATTCGTCACCTAATTAAAATAAGATCCCTCAATGTTGACCTCGTAGAGCAATGAAATAGGGATGAGGCTCCCATTGCTTATGTTGTCCTCTTTTTCTCCCTTTTGTTTTACTCAAATACTAAAAGGAGAGCTTTCGCCTCATTCTAAACCTCCAAACTTGTTTCATTACACAATTGTATATCTCTACAATGGATCTATGCAAAGTGATATTTCAAACAATTTATACCTCCTCTCACATTTTGTAGTACAATAGTTGAGAATAACCATTCCCTTCTCTAGACCTTTTGTCCCATGTTTCCAGTAAGGACTCATAAACTTGCCAATTTTCCTACTCATAGTTGTGGATACCATATTCTTTCAAAAAAAAATGAAAATGGATCTTGGCAAAAGAGAAATAACAAAAAGCAAAAAAAATAATACCATAGCTTAAGAAAAACATTATCAACAAAGTATATAGTTGATGAAAAACATTAAAATTTTAAATAATGATAGCTAAAAAAATTATAATCATAAGTTTAAATTTGAACTAAGTCCATGAATGGGAGAATGAAGTGATGATGATATTTCCCTAAAAGTTTGTGCAAACCCACAAAGCTCCAAACACAAACCTAAAAATCCAAGCACAACTACAAAAGTCTAAACACCACTATAAAAATCATGCCCTAGCAATCTAAAATCATGTCCTAGTTGTTTCCCTAGTTGTCCATCCACATCAAAGGGTTTGTCACACAAATAGGAGAGGAAAAACATTCCACATCACTTTTTACACTTAAAACATTGGCCAAGTTTCTAAAAGATCTCAATTTTTGTTGAGATTGTGCAATTTTTGACAAGTTATAATAAAAAAACTCAAGGCAATTTTTAGTGAAAACTAGGCACCAAGTTTTGCCCATGATTACTCATTTCTTATTTTTCTAACAAGTACTTGCAAATATTGCAAGTACTCTAAACTATGATTCTAACCATTGGATGTCAATAATATTATTCTCTTTGTATGTTCTTGCCCTTATGTATTTTTTAATTAAAATTACATTAGCACCTAAAAATATTGTACAAGGGAGGTGTCACTCCTAAATGCATAGGAAAATCTAACTCTATCATGGATCCCTTAATTAGCAAAGGTCTTGCAACAAAAAGTAGTGGTAACATTGTGTTGTGACTATACTAGGAACTATCACTATGCCTTGAAGTCAATCTAACTCTATCATGGATCCCTTAACATTGAAGTGGTGTTGTGTTTCACAAGGCCTAATAGAAAAATCCAACTAGGTTAGTAATGAATATCCAATGTTGCAGGAAAAATAAGAACTATCAACTTGTTGAAGGAATAAACAAAAAGAAATTGAACAACTAAAAAAAAATCTTACAAAAATAATGTTAGAATTGTAAATAAACACATGATGCAAGATCAAATGAATAACAAAGACACCTTCCATGCAAGAGATTTGCAAACAATAATATGTTGTATCATCAACAAGAAAAAGCTACATAATGAACCTCAAGCAACTTCAAGGAGATCAAGAGTTCTCAAAGGTTATCAAAAGGTTATGATAATACAATGAGGGTTGAGTGCTATATAGGAGCAACCCTACAAATAAAGGGATTAGATCATGACAAGTGTCAACATCACATGTGATGAAACAAAATGATCTAATAATAGCTCACTTCAATTAACATAAAAAAAACACTCCTAATTTTAGCTTAAGTGCATGAAATGAATTAGACTGATAATCAATTAAAGATTAATTAATTATTAGCTAATGCATGATTCCTCTAACAAATAACATGTTTCAACAAATGATTTATCAATAAAAAGAAAAGATAGAATCATTTCTTATATTTTTACTTCCCAAAAAACAAATATGCTATTTTGGGGATGGCTAAAACAACTATATTGTGAGATAAGTTGTTTGGAAGAGTGCTAACACTTAAAAAGATGCAAAAAGAAATTTTGTGAGATCTTGAAATTCTACATCTTTCAAAAACATTGCAAATGAAGTTCAACTTAGTGGAAGCACAAAGCTAGCTACAACATGAAGAAGGGCAACCATTCATTGTTGAGAGTGATGTCTTCACTACTCTAGACACTAAACAAGAAAACAATTCTTGGATAAAAAGGAAGAACACGTCACTCTCTTTCTTCTTGTTGCTTATGCATTTTTTCATTACGTACAATGAGGATATACATATTTATGTAGAGTATGTTAAAAGAACAAAAGTATTAGATAAGTTGAACCAAAACCTTCTATGTGACATTAAGGTCTTGCAACTTGCATTAGTAATGAAAGAAGTATGACTGTCAACTTTTCTCATCGTGACCAAGTTCACCAAGCAATTGAAACTCCCTCTTCTCAAATTCTCAAAGATGTTAGAGATTTTAAAAAATGTAATCATAAATTGTATGTTTTGTCATTTGTCATTTTGTAGAACTTCAAGAATCAAGACTTTTTAATTCCTCCTTTTGTAGGACATTTTGTTCATAAAAAAAAATTGAATACTCTTGAAAAAGAGAGGGAGATTTTGTAAGGAGACATGTTTAAGAAAGATATTAATGCAAAAGCACCATTCTCTTCTAATATCATATCTATTGGTCAAGAGAGTCCATCTCTTACTATATCCTATTTCAATATATGCATAATATTTAATACAAATATTCTTATTTCAAATCCTTGACATGAATCTGATTTATAAGTTAAACAATCTTCTTTGAATTATATTTTCTCCTAAAGCTATTCTTTGCATTTGAGCTTTTTCTTTTGGTCTAAGAAATTTAGAAAAATTGAGCTATTTTTTTCCCTTAATTGAACCCTTGTTCAATGTTTGTAAAAGAATTCACCACAACTTTGCACAATTTGCCCCCTATTTATAGGGTAAGAGCAAAAAAAGATATAAAAAAAAAGGTCAAGTGGAAACTCACACATGGCTTTCTTAAGTTAAATTATTATGGTGCATCAAAGGGAAATCTATGCAAAGCAAGGTCTAGTGTGATTTTCAAAGATGACAAAGGTAATTTCGTTATAGATAGATCCTTTTCCCTAGGTGTTAAAACTAATAATGAAGTAAAATGGAGTGTGGTGGTTGAAGACCTTCACATTGCTCAAGAAAAAGCATAGTTACAAGACTCGCCGAAACTCAACGAGTACTCGCGAGTCCCGAGGCGAGTGGCCTTAAATGAGTCCCAGAGACTCGACTACCAAGTACTCGCTGGACTCGGCAAACTCATTGAGCTTTGTGCCTCAACTCGGCCATTTTAATTAAATTTTTTAAAAACATTTGCAATCTTTCATTTACAATTTTTTTAATTAAATGGTGTGCACCATGAAGGTTTGAGTGGTTTCAAAGTTCTTCAATTGGGCTTGGTGGCAAGGGCTTCGCCCCTTGACCCCGCCCTGTATCGCGATAGGGAGTGCGCTCAAGGTGCTGCCCCTTGACCCCACGAGGGGTGTTGCCCCTCAACCCCACTGGGGGTGCTGCCCCCAGACCCCCGTAAGGGTCGCTACTCCTTGACCTTGTTGGGGATGTTGCACCCAGACCCCTGCAAGGGGCACTGCTCCCAGACCCCCGCAAGGGGCATTGCCCCTCAACGCTGTTGGGGTGTTTACCCCAAACCCTCATCAAACTATAGGTCTAAGCATGTTATAGGCCAATGATGAATCATGATCATTATACCTACAAAATACATATCCCCTATTGCAAATCTTTGCATCTTTCGTAGTCAAAGCCATAATCGAGGATTATCTTGTTCCATACATTAGACAACAAAATTCCTGAAGGCTACAATAAAATTTTAATAATGAATTCCTCACTTGAATATACACACCAATCATTGAGACGCAAGCAAATATCATGGCTACATAATCATATATGACCTATCTTAGACACTAGCACATGACTTGTCGTGATGTTGGGATGAGTAATGCAAGCTCTTCTGAGCCATAGACTTATATTTTTAGTTTTGATATTTGTTTTGATGCCATGGATTTCATACTCCATGAGTTTTGTATACATTTGACAATATTTATATATCTGAATGTATTATTTCCTTCTGCTAAAATTTGCTTTTATGCTTATGTGATCGATGTATGTTTGTGTATGGGATCATAGTAATTTCTATTTGATGATGTTCTCGTGTCTTTAAGGTTTATTTATTAAAGGGTGCATGAAACAAGTTTTAAATCCTTAAAAATCTCTGAATTTCTTGGGTTTTTCTATTTGCCAAGTTTGGCTCTGACTTTGAGTCCGAATCCAAGTCAAAATTTGGCTTGCCAAGTCCGAGGCAAGTCTGAGTCTTGTAACACTGAGAAAAAGGTTACTATAGCCTTTTAGTTAAAGTTGTTTCTAAGATGGTCATACAAAGCCTAATTCATGGAGCTTGCAACACTCTAAAGCTCACCAGTTCAGTTAAGTATTTACCAATATTTATTTTTCTCGTATGTATAAAGAATGGAATAGGGTGGTGATCGTAAAAGACAATCATGGCATCGAGTTAGATCTGATGACCAGCCTCATTTCTAATTTTATTGTTTCATGGGACAAATTGGAAGGTATAATTTTATAACTGTTGTCGATGACGTGGGGTGATTTGACCACAAAGTTCAATTTCTGAAAATGTTTCCTGGGAGAAAGATTTACCATATGTTAAAGGATGTGTTCTTATTCTGGCTTTTCGTGCCACTAATGGTTCTCTTAATATGACATGAAGGAGAGAGGAGAGGCATACTCCACTATTATTTTGATTGAGCGGCAACGTGTGGGAGGCTTTTAAGTGTTGGGTTATTTTTTGTGTTGTGTGGTTTGGCACATTGAGCCAACCAATGGGGACTGTTTTGATGGCAGCTTATTTTCTAATATTCTGTATGATCGGAGGCTATGGGTAGTGGAGAAGATGGCACACGAATAGAAAAGAGGTCTCAAGAACCCTTTGTGGCATGGCTTCATCTCTAACATTTGAAGGCTACATTTGACTACTTTTATCTAGGAATGTTGGAGATGATAAAGCTTGTTTTGGGTGAAGATTTGCAGGATTTTGGGATGCAACATAGCAAGAGTTCCATTCATGACGATTTTTGTGCTTGTCTAGACTCCAAATATCCGATGTGGCTTTGAAGGAGTGGATATGCAGGTTGTTGCTGCCAAAGGAATTGTTATATCCCCAATTACATCACATCCTCCCTCACTTCCAATATTGTCACTCTCAAAAGATTCCTTCTCGTGGGAATTTAAGGGTGAATGTCTGGCCATTAATCATCAAGTGTAAATCAACATCTATATTGTCAATATATTTTTTAAGGTAATGGTGAATTTACAGGTCATCCATCAACAAAGAGTCTTGGAGGTTGTAAGTGATTACTCTCTGCCACTTCTGGGAGACAATTTTGTGCTAGGGGTAGTCAAATGTTTGGAAATGGTGCATGCGGCAAAGTTTCTGCAGTTGATGGTTGGTGCTAGAGGTAATGTGTGGATCTCCTCTATGGTTAGGACAGGAGGTCTTTCAGCTAGAGGGCAGGGTGTGGGTAAATGGAGTGTTACATCATCTTAATTTTTTGTGTTGTTTTGTTGTTGCATGCACCTTTTTGGCTGTTCAGTGTAGTGGTTTTTTGCAGGCATGGCTTTGGCCTGGTTTTGTAATTGATGGTTTCTGTTTTTTGGGTGGGCCATTGTAAGTGGTTAGGTTTCTTAGTTTTTTATAAGGCTTCTATCTTTTTTCTTTCTGATGCTTTTGCTGGTTGTATAAGCTTGATTCTGTTTAGTTCTCTCTGGGATGTGGCCCATGTGAAACCCCATAAATTATAAATTAAAAAATTGCACAATTTGTAATAGTTACGTACTCTGCCATTATCGTTATTAATTTGTACATGTCTCTTACAACAGAATTAGATATGCCATTGCTTGTATAAATTTTCATATTGCAACTCCAAGCAAAAATCTAATGGGAGATATTTGTTTTTATTTCACCATTAGAAGTCCATTTCAAGCAAATTTAATTTCAAGTAGTAAATTAGATTTGAATATAGTCAAGCTCTATTTTCTGTTAGGAGATTTGTACCCAAAAGGGGGATTTTAAACCTATTGCCCATGAATTTCATAAGGTCAACAAATTGTTTTCCAAAAAGAAAATTCTCCGGCAGAGTATACAGCTTCCAAGTTGGACAGCCACAATTTAAGGTAAATACATCAATTTTAGGGGAAAGTGACAAAAATGACCCTCAAAAAAGTGGATGTCAAAGCCAAAGAAAAACTGAATACAAATATGAAAATAACATCTAACTCATTGTACTAGAAACAATTTTAGTTATGCTACAATTGAGCAGTAGACATGAATGCATATGTAAAAGATTAGTCACCTTATGCACAACGGACCCAAAGATAATGACAACAAAGTTATTTTATGCAACGGGACATTCTGTAACCCTGCTCCAATAAAAGCTTCATAATAGACGAACACAGTACCCATTGTCTTAATTATAAGGGTTACTTGAGCATAAGATATTAGAAAACTTGGTGCTCTGAAGTGCTAATGATACCCTTGTTTGGGCATGGAAGAAATCAAATGGGTCATAATAAGCAGCCTCTAAAATGACGGAGCATTGCAAATTTAATGCTATGTTTCATTAGTTATGATGAGCATGGGATGGAACCTGGACCTGTATCCAAGTCCTGCTAATCACCTCAATGTTCAACAGCTACCTCCAGGAATGCCTGCTTTACTTACACTGCAAAACCTCTCACCTTCTATTCAAGCCAGTCTCAGAGGTTTTCAAATGCTGGGCACATGACCTCCTAAATAACCAAGCTTGTAGTTTATATTTCTGCTGTTATTTATTTGTTAACACTGTTTTTTTGTGTGTGCAGCTGTTGCTTATGGTAGCTTACGTACTAGTTTATTAGGTTGTTGTTTTCTGTGTTTTGTAGTGACTGACTTATTACTGGTCATTTGCTAGTCTCTCTGGCTCCTGGTGCCATGTATGGTGTTCATTGTTCAGTATAGTATTATAGAACATTTAAATCTTTGTTTATCAGAAAGAAAATACGAATGCACTTGAACAGTACTTGCAATAATCCTTGAGAAGGATGTATGTCATGGATCATAATAATTTTACTCCACTCAACAAAACCATAATCATTGTGTCCAATGTCTGGAAGATTAACCAGTATTAATAAGAGTCAAGAACCTACAGTTGCATCAAATTAACATTCTTACTGAAAACAACTATTGCAAATTCTCTTATTTTCTTATCAGATTTCACATTAATTTTTTGTGTAGTAATTTCTGTAAGACCTGATAATCTATGCTAAAAGAAGAAGACTGCCTACTCAGGACGCTGTTTACCATGTGGTTTGCTCCTTAGCAATGATTCCACATCAAGAGAACTAATCTTAGCTGCAAGTATAAAGTCATTTTCAGTTAATCCACCTGCCCAAGGAACATTGAAAGTCACACTTTAGCATTCTTTGAATGAAAAATGAAGATTGAGATAAAGTTCTAATCTAACATTGAACAGCAAGGTAGCACTGCATGAACTGAAAATGTTCCACGTGCTACTTCTCTCAAGTTCATATCATTTCCATGGCCTAGAAAAGAGAGCAAGGTGGATCAAAATTCATTTTGCAAATTTAGAATATGAACTCAAAGAAACACACTTGTGCTGCATAATATCATGCATCTGTATACCTCTTATCATTATGCATTACAGTGACTCATTAGAAGGAAAACAATCACCCTTACAGTCAATCCTACGTGTCTGACAGAATCTACAACAAAATATTATTTGCAACAGATGCCTCATCAATCAAATATTACAAAACAATATCCACATGCCTATAGTTTTTTTTATTAGCTCAATTTACTTTTTATTATTTCTTCACATAAAAACATACCAATCTACAATCGTTACACATTTCCAGATGACAAGTGAGAGTTCTCTTAAGGATCATATTGACTCCTGAGAGATGTTACATCAATATTGTCCTCTTTTGACACCTCGTAGTTACTTTTTACAGTAGGAGTCATCTTTTAATTATTTTGCATTTTATTTGACTGCAAATACACATACTTAATTATTACAGCATGATCCATCATTTAGTTATTGTGTTTCTTATTGCATTCAATTCTATAAAAGTAAAATAACATTTTTGATAATTAGGCAGGAAATGGTTCAGCCATTCAACCACAAACCTACCACTATTTATTCTATCCTCTAAGTTCTTAAGATTTCTTTTGTTCATGCACAAATATGGACGGTTTTTAAGAGTTCATCTCCACAAATTCATTTATTGTATGGAATGACCAAATGTGTGTTTGCATGAAGCTTTGACAGCCAAACTAACCCATAAGACAATGTTCCTCCATGTAATAATTTTCATTTGCACTATATGTTAGCTTCAGAATGGAAATTGCATACAATAAGTTTGCACAATAATGTTCCCCACGGACCACCAGCATCTTCCCATGCCACATTTATGGTCAGCATGGTTGCCAGGAGACTGGTACTGGTACTAGTACAGGAGACTGGTACCGGTACCAGTACAGTTTTTTTTGAAAATAGGAGACGGGGGGGGTACTTGGAGACGCCATCTTCTTTTAATATAAATAAAAAATTCATAAATTAATAATTTATAGAATATATCATGACATTGAACTTTCAAAACAACAGCAGTAGTAAAGTTTAAATACGCAAATGTCATTGTGTCAAAGAGTGACAAAACTTTATGTTTTCATGTTATAAATTTTGTATGCTTTTAAGTTTCACAGGAGATGCCAAATTTTCTGTCGAGAGACTTGGGTGACGGCACATCAAGTTTTTGTGCTGCTGGAGGCATTTCCAAGGACGTCTCTGACATGTACCAGTCCCTGAGACGCGTCTCAAGGGGCAGGAGACGAATCTCCCGGCAACACTGATGGTCAGTCATGCCAAGGGTCTCAGTCTAAGAGCTAATTATGGATTGATCTCAGACATGGACATGTGCAGAAATGAATATTCCCAATTAATCTGGAACTGTATGATTCAAAACCATCATAAGGCAAAGAAGAAAATTTGATAAAACACCTGAGAGAGCCTTGAGGAAATCAGCCAAAGTATATGCTAGAGAAAAATACTGGCCACATATACATACAGGATATGGAGCATGTTTGTGTATCCCAAAGTGGTAATGAACCCAAAGAGATTGTAGTGGAAAACAAGGAAAAATGAAATTCAAAATTTATAAGCTTAAGCAATTTTGCTGGCATAAAATAGACACTCAAGGAAGCTACTTATAAAGAGGAAAAACATTAGAAGATAAGTGTGAATCAGTTAACACTGACTAGATCCTGGTAAACAACTTATAAAAAAGATAAGTGTGAATAACCTCATTATAAATAATTCACCACACAACAACACGGATTTTATCCTAGAAAACCCCCAAAGGGGAAAAATAGGCTTCGTAGTGGCTATTATACATCTACATAGATATTATTGATCATCAAGAACAAGTACAAAGACTAGATACAACTGTAAGTTGCTCCATTGGCTCACTATCAAGCTCCAAATGACTTTACAGGTTGAGTTTTCCTAATTTTGATCATGACAACACTCATACAAGCCTTCAATGCAACTAAACCTTCTCATGCCTTTATATAGATGCTGGAACATCTCCCATGTACACTACAAGGACCAAGAGCAGAATTGGCATGGAAAAAGTCAAATGGTTTGTTTCAAATTCCGGATTTTTCATATCAAAATGAAACCACAAGTTAGGTGGTGGTTTCATTTTTGCTGCAGCAGTTACAGAATTGTCATGGCAAGTTCCAATTTCTTGCAGCATTTACAAAACAACCCCTTCATTGGAATCGGTAGTTTCATTATCCTCCATGCAGGAACCAACAGTATTGTAATTGCCCACTACAAGAACAGACAGTTATTTTGTTCTGTAAACAAAACCGAGTGTTTTTTGCTGTTGGTCTTCCTGGAAGCCTTATACTAATGAAGACTGGACATTTCCAAATCCTTTTGGATCATACCTCCCTCCTTAGAGAGGCTTTTGGCCCCACAAAAGCTCAATGAAACCAATCCATAAACTATGATAGTCAACATTCAGATTCTAACTTAAGGAATTAAGAACTACTCTTTTAGGTAGTTAAATAAACTAAAATTGAAAGAGAAATGAGAGTAAACAACAAACCAATTGAGGACACAAGGAATTTACCTTTGAAAACCCAGATCCTAGGAGAATGTAATGTCCCCTTCTCATTGATCACCCAAGTGGACATTATAGCCTATTTAATTCCCGTAGGCTATAGTCAGGAAAAAGGAATTAATTTATTTAACTGTTTAATATTACCTAGCAGGAAAAGTATATTCAAAAAGGTAATGTGTTATAAAGTGACTTTTGGAGATAAATTAAAAAGTAACTTAATAAAGTCACTTTATTATTATTTTGAGTGGGAATTAAAGTGGGATATAAAAGTGGGATATAAAAGTGGTTTTCGAAGCTCATTTGCTTTATGCTTGATTTATTTCTCACTTTCATTTTTGGAGAGCTTCTTGGAGTTCTTGGTCTTGGGAAAGAGAAACCCTAGGGTATCCGATTTCAGTGGTGAAACGATTCCACCCTAGTTGGGTTTTGAGGGGAAATCTCTTAGGTTTTCCAGTTGAACATTAATGGCAATTTTGTGAGTCTCTTGTGGAGACAAAATTAGTGAAGAACGAAATATCTTTCTATCTTTTGGAGTTGGAGATTGGTTTTCAGTCTAGAGGGTTTATCTCAGAAACCTGGCCGCCATTGTCTGCATTCTCAGAGTGTATATTTGATGGTTATAATGCCAGATGTGCCTCCTGGGAATTTGAGGGCCTTGCTTGTTGTATGAAGTTGCAGACTAAGTCACGGGTTTGCCAGAAAGATATTGCTGCATATAATAAACCTGGGCGAATACATTAAGAGGTTATATTGGTATCCATTCATAGGCATGAGCTTGCATTTTGGACGTGGTGCATCCAGTAGGTCGTGGGCCTATTTGGAGGACATTTTTATCAGAGCCCTTTCATTATTGGCTGCCGTGAAGCTTCAGAACTGTGTGCCACTATTTGCTGAAGGTTCAGGGGTCTAAAACAAAGGGAGTCACTGCTTATTGGAAGTCGTGATAGCACTGGAGGAAGCTGCGACCCTACAACCTCTGCTGTTTGAGTCATGTGAACCTGGGAGTCATTCTTGGACATCAAACTCACTGTGTGAAGGCTTTTTCCTCAGAAGATGGTTGCTGTTACATATTCAGACCCTTTTCTTTGCAAATCACTAGCTTCAGCCAGTCATGACATTGCCAGAAATCAGCCTATCGTGGTATTTTTGCACGGTTCAATACATTCTGCTCCTTTCTATATATATTGTTGATTGTTAAGTTTGTCTGAAATACTGTTCTCAGAATATCCAGCATCATTGATTAGCTGTATATCATTAATCAATTGTAAAAGAGTCATGTTGCTGTTATAAACTGAGTTATTGTTAAATGCTGGGTGCAAAGGATGTCCATTGTTAAGTATGAAACTGTAAATCCTAAGTTGCCGAATCGGGTACGGGCACGGGTACGGGTACACGGGTACGGTACGTGGGTACGGCAAAAAATTTTGGGGGGTTGGGTACGGGTACATCCGTACAAAAATATAATAAAAATATATATATATATATATATATGACAAATTTCAATTTTTGAAACATAATATACTATTTTATATTACAAATTTACTAATTACTAATTAGAAATATTTAAAATTATATTTTAAAAAATTAAAAATTATATATTAATATTATGAAATATGTAAAAATTATATATATCTTTTAAAATTTAAAATTATTAAAGATTTAAACATTAAAAAATTTAAATAAAAAATATTTATGTTTACATATTAAATAATAAATATCTAAAAAATTAAAAATATTGTAATAGATTATAGTATTTACTATTTTCAACACATTTTAATATTGAAAAAGATTTAAAAAAAAAACGAAAATAAAAAATTGAAAAACTATAAAATTTCGAAAACCCTACGTTGGCCGTGTTTTCCTCGCAGTGATTTCCTCTAGCCGCGTTTACCTTCCTCCTGTTCGCGTTTTTCTTCCTTTAATCGCGTTTTTCTTCCTCTTGGTCGCGCGAATGATCTCGATTCTCCATATGTTTTTGCAGGATTGCATTTTTCGCAGCCAACAAACGGTGAAATAAAACGCGAAATGAAACATAATAACCTGTGAAATGAAAATCGAAATCCGCGTATAAGTGACAAATTCGCCCTAAAAATTGCATTTTTTGATGAAAAGGTCAAATCGAGTTTGAAAATCGGTCAAAAAAACGTCTGTGAAACGCCATGTTAGCCGCGGAATCACTTGGAAACGTCCACGTATTTCAGAATCGAACCCACAGGCCCAAATCCGATTCCAAGACGATTCCACCACGATTCGATTCCAAATCCGTTTCCGAAACGATTCCGGTACTGAAACGATGCCCTGGGAGCAACGATTCGGCTACTTAGTGTAAATCTGTTATTGAATGAAATCAGAGATTATGTCTGTATGCATTAAATATATTATCAGACCTTTGCAAACCTCTACAACCTCTATTGAATGGCAAGCAAACAATTTGATAAAATGATAATATATCAAATGGTGAAATCGTTTTAAAATCATGCAAATCCAGTGTGGGTTTTTACAGAGAAAAATCCAACAAAAGTAAGGCAAATAACCTGTGTATCCATTATCTCCAATGGAAAATAATATCAGTTCTGTGCTATCTACTTATGCTCTTGTGATACTTGAATTCTCTTTGAAATTCACTTCAATTCCACACACCAATTTCCTAGAATATGTTTACATGTAGTTATGCTTGCACAAGCGAGAATAGAAGAGGAAATGATGCCAAGAAGTTGATAAGAACAAAATTTGAAACAACATGAACCATTTCTTGAGCACATGATGAAATCACATCTTTCCACTAGAGGATGCTTATAAAACTGCCATTTTTCAGTAGGGGGCAGTTACGAAACTACCACTTTGTAGAAATGAAACTACCACTTCTATGCAATTTTCATCTTGCAACTTCTAGAAGTCATAATTTTAGCATACAGACTCAAATGAGGTGTTCCATTCTAAATTGCATAAATTTTCAAGAGGAATCTGAATATGCAAGAATATTTAACTTTGTGTGCCACCAACATAGTGTTTCTAACTCTAAAACACAAGTGTCCTCTAAGTTATGATCACTTTTACAGGGTGTTGTAATGTGATTTAACTCATTTTCAGATCTCGCCTCTCCATATAGAGGTCTTTAGTCCACAAAAGCTCTAAAGACTCAAAATAAGAGGGATGCTCCTCTCAATGGATGGCATGGCTATCTCTTGAGCTTGCTAGCCATTTGGAAGACATCCTCAAACATGGCCCCTAGTTTGTTTATGTGTCTTGTTGTGACCTTTTCACACATCACCCATTCGCAATGGGGAACCCCCTAATTTTTGCTCTTTTCCAGTCTTTTGGCTTTGGTTTTGCATCTCTCTCTCCTTCTATTTCCTCTATCTTTCCGACGATGTATAGATCCTTTGACCTAAGTTGAAGTTTTGACTAAGTCTGAAGTGCAATTGAACAAATTAGGGTTTTCATTCTTTAGGCTACTTTGAGGTCAAATTGATTGAGCGAATTGAAGTTTGAGCTTGGCATTCAGTCTGGAGGCTTCCAACAAGTTCCCATCAAATTTTCACCGAATTCTAACAACTTACTATTTTTAGTAAGTCCCCAATTTGAGACCTTTCTACTAGGGTTTTTGAGAAATTGATTGTTATATCAGATTCAGAGCCCTTCAAGCTGCTTGCCCGCGAAATTTGAGCGAATTCTGAATACTTTCTATTTTTAGCAATTCTTGCCTTCGAGGGCCATTTTTAGGGTTCGCATGTATGGTTTTTGAATGCATGTCTGGAGAATCTTTCTGGTTTTTCAAGAGCTTCACAATGGTATAGCATGCAAATCGAGATGATGACTTTTAAACAATCATGCCTTCGGGAGCAAATTTTGGGGTCTGCATGTATGATTTTTCAATGCATGTTTGGATATTCTTTATGTGTTTTTCGAGAGCTTCACAACAATGTGACATGCAAGCCAATTTGATCATTTTTCAGGAGCTTGCTATTTTTAGCAGGTGCTTGCACGTAGACCAATTTTCTAGGCTTTTTTGGGTTTTCTAAGACCTTTCGAGCAGTATAACATGCAAATGCATATGGCAGTTGGTTGATCACTTTTTCAAGCACGTAATATTCTAAGTGGTAAAAATGAAAGTTGACCCTAGTAAATGCGCCCTACTTGAGAAGAGATGTGTTGATGTGACTTTTGTGACCGCACCAATTAGCAAAACAAAGTAATCCGAAGGCTACTCGATTCTCTCTTGATCAAAGTATTCCATGCGCTAAGATTGCGAGATAGATCGCACATTCAACTCCAAGGTTCCGAAATGCTTGGAATACCCTCAGTAGGTTTGTTGTGAAATGCTATTTTTATGAGGGGACTTACACAATTGTTTAGGATGCTTGCAGTAAACAGCAGATAAATGCTTTGAAGGGGACTTTCGTGCGAATGATTTAGCGTTGAGGTGTGAGTTTTCCTAAAGCTAACCAAAAGTGTGCGGAATTAAAATGGATGCAAGGTTTAGGAAGTCTAAATTCTAGTCTAAATGCAAAAGGTGTTAAGCTTGACTTCAATGAACTTCAACCGAACGTTGTCTAGCCTCCCGTTGGACAGCTTTGACAAGGTTGGTGCAATCTTCAAGGGAGCGGAAAGGTGTTCAAATCACAATTCAACGATGCAAATACCATCACAACGATGCATACATACACATGAATCTTTGACAGAAGTTAAGTCTAAAAGGCATTCCAGTTGACCACGCAAGACAAACTTACCATCAGTAAGTTTGTTAGTGGTATGGATTAATGAAGCTCACTTAAATCAAACACAACCACCCATAATTAACTATTTGCATGAAAATTACTCTAACTTGAAGTCAAAGGACGAAGAAACCTCACTAACTGTTCATAAAAAAAGTGGAGTTCACCATCAATGAAATTCTTTTATTATGATAGCCTTCATGACAATTTCTTACAAAAATTCTCAAAGGGAGAATTCCCCTTCTTCAAACAATGCAATGAAACTATTCTAACTATCTCAAAATGTCTACTCTCTAGTCTGATCTAATGTATCACTGACTGACTAACTAACTAGTGTACAAATGAGGGGACTCCCCTTTATATAGCTGGCCAAGTCCAATAGACGGCCCAGATCAAATTACAATGGACGGCTCAGATCAAGCCACATAAACCCTAGACAAGATTATGCCCTAAAAACCACTAGAAGGTAGAGGAGTGGTGTAATTAATGAATACAAAGATAGCAGATTCCAACTTGACCACTATGGGCAATTAATGCCCACTATCCTTCCAGAAGAGTCTCGTCCATGATTTTTTTTCCATTGTCCTCCCTGACTGCGTAAGCAACAAATTTGGCCAGCACTGCATCCATTTCCTGCTCAAAAATTGTCGGAGTAAGGTTGAGCTGATACTCAAGGATTGCAATCATCTGCTCATGTTGGTCGCAAGACTTTCTCCAGCCCTCAATGGACTCCTGCGTGCTTTGAATGATAGCTGAAAATGTGGAGATGTTTTCGAAGTCTAGCTGAGCAAACCCCCTCATCTCCGAGAAGAACGACTGCAACCTCCCTTTCAATCCATCAACTTCTACTTCCTCAAGAGTTAGTCTCTTGGAGAAAAATGCCTCCAGTGTATTGAGGATGCCCTCATGGATATTCTTCATTGCTCTCCTGATCTTAGATGACTCTGTCTTTGCCATGTCGAAGAAGCCCTGGCCAGTGAACGCAGCAGAGTGCCAACCCGGAAAATCATATCTATCTCCTGCTTCAATCACCCCTTCTTCAACCAACGTTTGTATGGGTGCGCGCATCAAAGCAGCGAGGCGAGGAATGGTCTTATCCTGGAATATATGGGTGTCATTCCAAGCCTGCTCGATATTCTCCAAGCGCGAGAGGATACCAAAAGCACTCTAAAAAGAGGAGACAAGACAAGATCAGCCATGAATTTCTCAGCTTCAGCATGGACACCGCCTACCCATTTATCTCCTTCTTGAATAGCCTTCCTCATTTCTTCGAGTCCACTAATTGACTCCCGTGGCAGCTCAAGTGGAAGCTCTACTGTTGGGTTCTCTTGAGCACACGGCCGCACTAGATGTCGTACATATCCAACTAACGCCTTATGCTCCTTTTTCAATCTCTTATACTTTTCCTCCTTTCGTACCATCCTATCCCTTAGCGCCTAGAAGGAATTTTCTGCCTCCTCAACAACTTGAGCTCCGGAAGGACGTCCTAATTCGATCGTGGTGACTGTGTAATTCTCCGACATTACATCACCCAAGCCATAATCCTCCCTCGGAATGGCAACATGAAAAGTGCGCGAACCAGCTTCATCTGTTTGCATTCGGGAATATTTCCTGGCTCTCTTCCTTTTTGGTGACCCACTTATCTTGTTTAGGAGCTCTTCCATTTCTATCGCCGAGTCGGGGTCATCTTCCTTATCTCTCCTTATTGCGTGCAAGAGCCAATTTGGAGCATTCCGCTGAGCACCATAGACAATAAGAGGTTGCTCCTCTGTTGCCTCAACTTCACGAACTTCTTCTTCTGGAGCAACATTTGGCCGAGGCTCATTCGTCTCCATACGCTGGCTATCCTCCTCATAACCCCGAACGTCAGGCTCCGCAATATCTTCCTCCTCAAAGGCTGCCTCAAGTGCCCGATCAATGCGAATGTCTATCTCCGTTTCTTCTCCTTCTTCTGTCTGATCGGCACCCTCAGGAGCATAGGCACTATGACTGTTAGGCTCCCTAGACAACGGCTGATTAACTTCTTCCATGTCCTACTCCTCAGCCATTCTAGCCCTTTGATGTGCAAATACTGACACCTCCTGCACACTTGAAGAGCGAACCAATAACTGCGTGGGCGATGTCTCCTCAGTTCCTTGAGGCTCAGGCTGTACTAGTTCTTCCTCCTGTTGTGGCTCTACAGGCTGGGCAATTTGCTTCCTCTTCCTTGCCAACACTGGTGGCCTCCGATTGCCCATGAGATTGTATGAGAGAGCAATTGATCTTCTCTTCAACCTGTGAACATGTCCCTCCACCTAGCTTCTTGTGAAAGTCAGGACAGGCATAGACAAAGTGTCTAAGTCTGTGATCTCTGGTTCCGCCTAGTCTAGTGGTGGGATTAGCGTCTTTATCGATTCATAGTCCGGGTGTGTAAATCTGGCATCTTCATCAACTTGATCCGGAACCTGGATCACCTCGCTCTCTCTGATTAATTTTAGAGGCAACCTGGAGAACATTCTCCTAATTTCAGCTTCGTCTTCGGCATTTGCCCAATAGTCTTCTAGATGAGCCTTGAGCCTATATTCCTCGCATTGCACTGTTCCAATCTTTCCCCGAGGATCAAAATCTTGCCAGCTGGAGTGGAGACTAAGGCAATAAAATTGCAATTCATCTTCTGCTTCCCTAGCTGCCTGCAGAGAAGGGCACTCCTCAGATGAATTCCCCATGACAATAGGAAACTGCAAACCTCCTATCTTCTTCTTTTTTATAATTTTGTCGTAAGCAACAAGTTGCCTAGACACCTCAAGCATTATCATCCTATTTGTGGGATACCTTGGCAGTCAGAAGGTATAGGAATGGAATCTTGACAACCTAATGTATGTAAACTTCGGGAATTGGACAAACCAAAACCCGTACTGCTTGATCAACTCTTGTGCCTCCTTAGATATTCTTTGTTGCAATCTTCCTTGAAGAGATCTCACGAGATACATTGTGAAGGCGTCGTTCACCCTCTTGAAGTGAGAGGTGCTCGTCAAATGCAACTGCCTACAAGCCTCATGAATCTTGAATTGATTGAAGCCACACCCAATCAGCTCCTGGTACGTCAGCCCCTTGTACTTCGTCATCCGGGCCAGCATGTAGACAACATACGAACTCATGTAGAATGTCTTCGTTCTCCTTAGATTTTTGAACTGCTCATTGATGTTATCACTGATCATTTGCGCCCAATCTACATACTCCTTTCCCTCCAGCACCACGCTAATATAGAAGAACATCCATGGCTCAAACACATATACTTGCAGGTTGCCATTAACTCGACTGAGCATCATGATTAAATCGCAATACTCCTACTTCAACTCTTCTAAAATGATTTGCTTCGGCAGCTTGGCGCCAGGAGACTTGGGCTTCCTCATCCATGTGGTATTGATCCTCTTAGCACATTTATCAAAAGATGTAGCATACATCTTATCAGCTCTCTCCTTGGACTTATACAACATCTTGTCCGCAGCCAGGATCCCGAAAGCTTCACCAATTGCATCCGGTGTGAAATTCGCCAGCAGTCTTCCCTCTGGAGAAACAATCGTCCAGTGGTCTAAGTTGTAGAAATTTGCAAACTCCATAATAAGCTCCGGACATTGAACTGCTGGCAGGAAACTGGCTGCCGCATACAACCCACTTCTTAAAATATTATGCGAAGTCACTGTCGGAGGATTGCCACCTTGCCCGTACATTCTTCTCTTGAAGGTTTCAAGGTTGAAAGAACCGAGATTTGTATCAGTTAGATTCCCTAGCTTTGACACGAACTTTGATTCTGAAATAAAGGACTTCTTCAGCTGCTTAATTATCGCCTACCTGCAAGCATTTTCCTTGCCAGCTTCAGTATTTCCAGCTCTGGCTCCAACCTTGCTTGTTCCGGCAACATCAACTCTTCTACTTTCAGCCATCTGCAAAACAGAAAAGCAAAATTACAATTCTAACTTTTAAAAAATAAAAGTTCGTGAGATGGGTGGCAAATGGAGTTGGCTGCAAAAAGAAAATAAAACAAATAACTTTCAGCAGTAAAACTCCAACTCCAAACCTCAAGAAATACAACTCCGAAATTTAAAACTCTGAACTTCAGCAACTTGCAGCAATAATACTTTCAGCTCCTTGAAAAATCAATCTCAACACTTAAAAAAATCAAATTCAACACCTCCACTTCAGATTTATTTCTTCTCAGCACCCAGCAACTCAGAAAAATAATCCAACTTCAGCAACTTCTCAATCTTCAGCAACTCTCAATAAAATAAACTTCAACACTCTTAATCTCAGCAACTTAGAAAATAACCCAACTCAGAATTTCTCACTCACTTCAACAATCACTTTTAGCCTCAACACAAATCTCAACTTCAAATTTCGTGAATAGAAATAAAAAACTTCAAAGTTTTTATAATTGAAAGTTGGTGCCCAGTTTAGCAGTCGCCATAAATTCACTTCATCATGACTTAGAAGTTTTTCGATTTTAGGAGAATATTCTTAGCCATCATTCAGTCGTCATAGAAATTTGCTATTCCAAGAGATTCTTTCCTCGTTTTGAATTTAAAATTTCCCTCCCGACTACCAGTTGACTGAAATAATTTCGAGAAACTTATTAAAATTCACTTCAGTATTAAAATCTCATCCTTTTCAAAATGGCGTATATTTTATTTAAATTTAATTTCGACACCATTTAATTTCACTTTGAGAAATTTTATTTTCATCTCGTCAACGCCTTAGAAAAATCATCGCGAGCTCTGGCGTTTAAAAATTGCTAGGTGAAACTATTTTCTGTCCAAAATAAACTCCAAAATAAATTTCCCCAAGATTAATATCTCCCAACTTTAAAATTTTATGTGTCCAAACGAAAGGGGTATTTGATTTTAAAACTTTGGAAAATATTAATTTTAAATTTTAAATCACCTTTTATAAATTTCTCCAGCATGGGCAAATTTAAAATTATTTGCCTAGAGCAAATTTTACTTTCAACGCCATGGGGAAATTTTAAGTGCCTATACTTAGATTATTTTCCACTTCATTCCCAGTCAAGGCACAATCAAAGGGGTGAACATTTAATTTTTTCAACGTTTAATATTTATTCTTCCCCTTTCTAACCAAGGTGCAAATCAACCCTTTAGCTTTCATTTCGTTCAACATTTGCCTTAGAAACAATTTAAATTCCCTCTCCTCCAAGCTCAAGGCGTGGATGGGGTATTCAATTTCAAATTTGAAGTGTCTTAGAAAATTTTTGAGTTACCTCTTCTTCCAGGCGCATTTACATGGGAGAGCTTTCACTTTGAAACACTTAGTATTATTTAGACTCTTTCATCTTCTCCAGGCAGATTTCACACAGCTCTTAGAAATTTCTTTAACTTAATTTCTCAGGGCAAGGTGCATTTAAGAGGTTGTGGTTTCAATTTGCTTCGCTTTAGGAACTCTCACTACTCAAATCCAAGCTGGGCGCACTTAGATAGGTGATCTTTCAAACTCACATACTTATAAAATATTCTTACTTCTTCTCCAAAAGGTTGGGCGCATATGAGTGGGCTTGCTTTGAATTTGTCATACTTAGATATTTTTAAACTCAAACCTTCCAGCTTAGGGCGCATTTGAATGTGTGAGGTTTGAGTTTCAAACACTTAGAAAAAATTTAAACTCAATCTCTCAAGGTAAGGCGCAAATGACTAAGCCTTCTTCAAGCTTCCCACACTTAGACGAATTTTGAGGTTCTTCTTCTCCCAAGGTGCAAATCAGCAGTTGAGCTTTTATTTTTAAGCACTTAGAAATATTTATCCTCTCCATACAAAGCAAGGCGCATTTTGGACCTCCTACTTTCACTTTGAGCACTTAGACGTTTTAGAGGCCCCTCTTCACCTTGGACTTTCATTCTTTTATGCCTTAGAAAGTTTCTAGGAACCTCTCCTCTTTGAGGCGCATTTGATGGTGTTAGCTTTCATTTGGGGGCGCATTTAGAGTGTTGAGCTTTGAGTTTTAACACTTAGCAATTTTCAACATTAATGTCCTCAAGACTGGGCGCATATTAGGGTGTCACACTTGAAGTTTTGAACACTTAACATTTTGTTCATCACCATCTCTTTCCAAGGGCGCATATGACCTCCACTTCAAGTCTAAAATACTTAGAAGAATTTTAGAACATCCTCTCTTTAAGGCGCATTCTCAAGGGTAAGCTTTTAATTTCGAACACTTAGAAACTTTTCTTGCCTTCATTCCTTGCTTGGGCGCATGTCTAAGGGTGAGCTTTCAATTTGTTTGCCTTAGAAACTTTTCAATCACCCTCTCCTTAAGGCTAGGCGCATTTAAGACCCCCTACTTCCAATTTTTCATATTTAGAATATTTTGAAGTCTCCTCCAAAGTTGGGCGCATTTCACCCCCTCTACTCCAAGTTTTCATACTTAGAAAATTTTCTACACTCCCTTCTCATGACCTTGGGCGCATATAGAAGCTCTTGCTTCAAATTTAAAAAAATTTCATCAACCCCAAGTTCAAGGGTGCATTTCAAAGGGTGGGCTTTGAGTTTAACGCCTTAGTGAAATTTTCAATCACCTTCCTCAAGGCTAGGTGCATTTAGCCCATGGAGCTTCCAATTTTCCAAACTTAAACAAATTTCAGGCCATTCCTCTCAACTTGGGGCGCATTTGCCTAGGCAAGCTTCCATTTTTCATGCCTTAGCAAAATTTTCATCCAACTTCAGTTTCTTAAGGTGAATTCACTGGTTGGACTTGAAAATTTATCAAATTTAGTGAATTTCATGTCCTTTGCTTGATTTGGGGTGACTCATTCATGTTGATGCTGGCTTTCCCTAACTTTCTATTTATAGAAAGTTTTCCACATTTTATGCCTTAAACTGACGTCTGATTCCGAAAGGCCTGATTTTGCTTTGTTTCGAACCTCAAGATGTGACTGAACTGCTAGTGCCTGATATCTCCTACGCCTGCTATTTTTAGCAACTTACTAAAAATAGCAATTGCTTAGAATGTCTTCAAATTTGGTGTGCTGAATGCTTGAAGTGTGGAGGTCTTGGCTGGACGTTGCCTTCACATGATTGTCGTGTTTCGCCCTTGAATTTAGGAAACCCTAATTCCTCTGCACTAGCTTGCTAAAAATAGTAAGTGCTTGATTTTCCATCTTTTGCAACTTCGTTTGACTTGAAATTCGCGCCATGGGGTCCTCATCACCTGCTTGACTTGTTCATGCTGACACCTCGTGCTGACCTGCTATTTCTGGCATGTTTTTGAAATGGTTTACTATTTATAGCAGCTACTTGATTTTGAGACTTCCACGGCTCCAATTGACTTGAAATTTGAATGTTGTGATCCTTGTTGGTAAACTTGTCTGTCCACACTGGCACCTAATGTTGACTTTCTATTTATAGCCTTCTTCAGGAACACCTTACTATAAATAGTAAGTGCTCCGTTTGCCTTCAAATTTTACTAGCGGACTCCTCGAAAGATGTTGATCATGATGGGATACTTCAGTTTTTTGAAACTTTGGCATCTGACCCCTTATTTTTAGTCCCAAAGCTCGAAACCCTAATTCATCTTGCATGTGCCTCAAATGAGCTTCCTTCAACTCCGTTTCTGTTGCATGTCACTGTGTTCGTGATTCTGAAGCATCGAGCAGCTACCGAAATGGAATTGCTAAAAATAGTAAGTCGTTGAAAAGGTGATTAACTAGCTGTCAAATGATTTAGCATGTCACACTGCCCGAGAGATCTTGAAAAACCCAGAAAAACCCAAAAAAATCAACATGCAAGCACTGGCTAAAAATAGCAAATTTCTGAAAAGTGACCAGTTCTATTTGCATGTTACACCGTTGCGAAGCTCTTGGAAACCCCAAAAAGATAATGCTGGCATGTGCTAAGAAATCCTGCATGCAAACCCTAATATTAGCCTCCAAAAGCAGGACTGCTAAAAATAGCAAGTTGTTCGTTTTTGCTCAAATTTTGCCAATGATGAGTTCAAGGTGCTCAGAATGTAGTGTAGTTGTCAAAACGTGAAAATCTCGAGAAAACAAACCCTAAATTGACACTTACTAAAAATAGAAAATTGGCAAAATTCAATGAAAATTCAGAGGGAGCCTGCTTGAAGCATCCTAATAGCAGTGCTAAGCTCAGAGATTGACTAGCCAACTCAATTTGACCTCAAAGCAGTCTGAAGATTGCAAACCCTAATTCACTAGAAAACGCTCTAGACTTAGCCAAAATTTAAATCCAAGTCAAATGGTAAGTACATCATCAGATAGGAAGAACAGACCAGAGAGAGACAAACCGAAAAACCCAAACCAAAAGACCCGAATGGAGCAAAAATTAGGGGGGTCCCCATTTGCAATGGGGCGATGTGTGAAAAGGTCACAACAACTACATATAGAACATCGCACAATTGAAGGGTAATGCCGGAATCCAAGTGGAGAGTGGAGGTCCCAATTCCTTTCACTAAGTAACTAGCATCATCTCCAATAATGACTTGTTCACTAGAATCTCTCTCCACCAAATTTGTTAGATGCTCCCTGAATCTGGTAATGTGGCGAGATGCACCACTATCAATCAACCAAGTGTTGGTGTTGGTAGTTACATTGCTTGACAATGCCGAATAGAATAAGTACTCACATAAATCCTTTTGTAGGGAGACATCATCAACATCTGCAATGGTGACCTGTTGCTTAGGCTTGGTTGGACAATGCTTGGAAAAGTGACCATACTTGTCACATCTAAAGCATTGGACTTTGGAGAGGTCCCTCTTCTTCTTGAATGCGGGAGCACCATCAGCTCCATTATCTCTATTCCTCTTGAAGTATCCTTTCTTCCCATTTTTGCCTTTCTTCTTCGATGATTGAGAGGCAAGAACATGAATGTCTTCATTGGTAGAGCTTTGACCAACTCCTCTAGCAGCCAATCTAGACTCCTCTTGAATGCAATCCACCCTCAATCAATCAAACTTGGGAAGCTTCGATCTTGCACTGATTCCTTGAATGTAGGACTCCCATGATGAAGGAAGACCATTAAGAGCAAGCATGGTCAAGTCCTTGTCATCTATCACATGACCAATTGTAGAGAGCTGATCTCTCAACTCCAAAATCTTCATGAAGTAAGCAATAACCGTTTCTCCTTTCACCGTCTTCACATGATGTAGTTGTTGCTTCAGTGCAAGAGGCCGGCTGGTGTTGTTGATTTCGTACATTTCCTCCAAGGTTTTGAACATGTCTCTTGCCGTCTTCAACTTGGAGACAATAGGAACGATATGATCCTTCACGGAATCAACTAACATCTTCTTTGCCTTGATATCTTTCTTCCTCCATTGAACTTTCTCTTCCTCATTTGTAGGTTCGGGAACTTTGCTCTCCACAAACTCAACCAATTCATTTTCCTCCAAAGTGTAATGTCCTCACTTTCACACTGACAGTTGGAGTTGTGTGCTAGCTCATTCACCATTCCCGTGAGCTAGTCATTTTGGTGAGGGAATATATTTTTTGGCCACAAGTACAAAATCAAAAGGGTAATATTAAATAATTGTATTAATGGGTTATAAAGTGACTTAAGTGAAAATTAAAATATTAGGGTCACATCAAGGAGTCATATCAAGGGATCACATCAAGATGTCACATCAAGGAGTCATATCAAGATGTCACATCAAGGAGTCATATCAAAGGGTCACATCAAGGGTCATATCAAGGGATCACATCAAGATGTCACATCGAGTCATATCAAGGGGTCACATCAAGGTGTCACATCAAGGGATCACATCAAGGAGTCATATCAAAAGGTCACATCAAGGAGTCACATTCACAAGAAAAGTGAGTGGGCTTCCCTTGAAAAAAGTATAAATAGAAGTTTGGGTTTGGCTTTTATCATCTTATGTTAGTATTATCTTTGCATATTGAGAATTTTCTCTTGGCTAGAACTAAGTTACAGCTTGATCAAGGTGATGCTCCCTTGGTTAGTAGGGTTCGGTGATGGCCCCATTCCCAAATTGAGAAGTGGATGCAATCAGTATTCATCATAGAGTTACATTGAGGTATTTTGGAGAGTTTTGTGTGAAGAAAGGAGGTATGCAATTTTGTTTTAGAGTGCAGGTCTGCCATGAAAGAAAGTGCATTTTGATTCATAGCTCTTCATAGAAGGATCAGATTTTTGTGGGTACTTGAGGGATCAATTGCTAGTGCCTTGGCAATCATTTTAGGAGCAGATTGAAGAAGTTTGCAACTGGTAATTATTTTATATTTTCATCTTTTTCAACCAGCAGGAGTGGCCCTCTTAGGTAGGGGCGATTTCGCTCAAGAAGGCTCCAAAAATTCTAAAATAAATTGCAAAAGGGGCACCTGGGTTGGTGGAGGATAGTTGCAAAGTTTTGTGGCCAAATTCCCAGCAATTAAGGAGATTTGAATATTTTGTGTGGCTGCTATTTCATACCAGGTTCTTCCAGAATTTTGTTTCAGTTATTTAGTTGCATTTTAGTCATCAAAATTTGCATATTTGTAAGTCAAGAGTCTTCGCATTATCATTGCATTTCATTGGCACAAGATAATAGCATTAATTCCAGCTTGTAGACCTTATTATCATTGCAATATATTGACGGGAGACATAAGGAGTTTGCTGCCATCTATTTGACAAAATGTCTCTTAATGTAAATGCCTTATTCTTAAGTTAGTTTTCATGCAAAGTAATTATCCTTATGTCATTCATGTTTGTATGCACACATTTGGATTAGTTTGCATGCCAAATGTTTATTAAAATGTACCTTGGCTGTAGGTATGCATTTCATATCAGCAATTCATCTATATGCATTTAAAAAAATACAAAAGAGTTTGCATTTCATATTAGTTATTTGTTTACTTACATTGGCAACAATTCCAAGCATTCTAAACATCTTCTACTTCAAAACAATCAAAGCAAACAAACTGAAACAACAAAACCAACAAGTTGCAAAGTTGCCAGCAAAGTGTTTGACAGAATTCCTATGGCACAAAATCAGAAATTTTGGATCGGATTGGGCAAGGGCCATTACACAAAGTGAGCATAATTTTGAATCTCCGTGAAGTGAAGTTTGATGCTCCTTCGAGTTTATCCTCAATCTTAAGACCGTTCACCATCTTGACGAAGAGATAGAGATAGACAATAATGAGAAAGAGAAAAGAGTACATTGTAATAAGAAATCTGATCACGATCTTCTTCACACCCGCTCTGATACCATGTTAGTTTTATGATCAGATGTAATGCACTGAAAATTAATTCAAAAAACAAACACAATAACACAGAAAATACCTTGGGGAAACCCTCCTCTTGAGGGAGAAAAACTTGGCAACAATATATCACTTATATATTGAATCAACACAATAATGATCTCCTTACAAGAGGCTGATATGTAGGCCTAAATACATGCACCAAAGAGTGATGCAACACAGCAATACAAAGAGACAAATTGCTGATGAAATCTCAGTCACCAATAATGCCGAACTTGATCTTGAATAACTTCGATCTGCCTTGAAGATAAATTTGCTCTTGAGATGAATGGAATGAAATCGATGATACAATGAGATGGAGCAATGTGAATATATACAAGTGATAGAGGAGGACGTGTCCTTTCAAAATAACAAGTCGGCCCAACATAGAAAGATGTGCCTCTTCAATAAAATTGTGCCCATGCAAGAAAAGTCAGTTTCATTAGCAATTCATGCCTCTTCATAATTCGAGCCTCTTCAATAATTAATCACCATTTATTATTAAAGACGTGTCTCTTGAATTTATCCAATCGCTATATATAAATTAAATAGCCTTAGCTATTATTTAATTTATCTTGTCATCAAGGAGATCGCTGGAAGTGGAGACCAATGCTGCAAACATCAACACTCTTCCCCTTGTTCAATGCAAATGCCAAATTGTTGATTATGATTTCAATGGAGGGTGAACTATCTTCTTTACTTGGGGTCTTAGGTGTTGGTGGGCACTTCTTACACTTCAGGGTTAGTGTTAATGAGTTACATTTCTAAAAGTGTTTTTTAAATAAGTTTGTCTTTTTGGGGTAGATGGGAGCCTCCTTGTTGTCTCGAAGATGGTTGAGGGGTTCCTAGGCATCCCTTTCTACAAATGGTAGTGAGGGTGGCATGTTGACATTTTGTCTCTATCCTTGCGTCTTGAGGACATCCCTATCCCAAAAATGTCTTCTTGGGGGGGACATGTCCCCATAGAACATTGGTTCTATGATCCTAGTCTTCAAGTGTAAGACTCCTTACCACTTTGAATAAGGTTTTTGCGATTTTACTTGTTTGACAATGCAGGCATTTTGTCAAACTATTTGCATAATCTAGTCTGTAATAGTTTATCCTCTGTACATGCAGATTTGTATATTCTAATGTTTGCAAATTTTCCTATAATGATATAATCCTCATACTACTTTGAAATGCAAAGACAACTACATGATTTATGCTTCAAATATTTAATTGTTTCATACACAATTTTGAAACTAGGTAACAACATATGCAAGTATTCAGGCATTCATTCATTATTACAGATCAATCAATAACTTATCAATGGTTGTCGAAAATGCATAATTCCAGAAGTAATATTCAAATATCAATTGAATAATATAAGCTGACCTGTATGGCTTTCCTTTGATAATGTGGTTTGATTTAATTGCTCCTCAGACTTAGAGTGATAGTCCAGGTGTAAGGCATGGTTGGCAGATGCTTCTTCGTTTTTTGTCTCTCACACCTTCTTTGATAAATTGTCGTGGCTTGTGAATGAGTACCATATCATTTAAATTTCCTATCGCTGCTATTGACCACCTCTATGTCATTATTTCCTTGGCTGCAGTGCATTACACAACCTGTCTAGGCTACGAGCTTATGAAATAAGCTTCAGATTTAAATTATATCTACCACGATATGAGTGTGGCGGCTACTGAAGAATAGTTTGAATTATTCTTACCACGTTGGAAGGATGGTGGCGGTTGGAGAACTACTTCCTTTTTTCGTAATACCCTTGAATCCTTACTTCACTCCTCTTTGAATTTTCTAAAGACAAGACATATAGGGTGGCAGCACGGCATGAGGTTTATTCCTTTCGACTACAGATAGCTCTTTATAAACTCACCATTGGTAAAAATGTCTCTAGTAGCTCTCGTGGGAAATAGAGCAGGGATAATAATATATATTATTCATTCCAAAGCTGGCAACTTCCTTTTAATATGATGTGGGCCTAATTTATTTTGCTGCATAGAATACAATGCATTTGTCCTTGATCATTGCGGCCCTTTCTTGAACTACCAACCTCATATAATATTTGGTGCAGTACTTTTATCATTTCCTTGCAATTCCTCTAAGAAGAGTTCAACACATCTAAGGTGGAACCGCAATCTGGAGAATAGTCTGAAATAATTATAATAATCGATTCCTTCAACAGAATAATAAACAATTAATCCTTCCAAACTGCATATATTTGAAATTCAGTTCTGTAATCGCTTCAATATTTAATTCTGAAATTACTCGATCACATTTTCTGTAAATACCTCGATAAACTTCTAATAAATTACTCATCTTTGAATAATCATAAAATCTTCAAACCCTGATATCAAAGCAAAAATACTGAAATTGGTCTTTACAAAGACTTCACCAATTTCTGAAAATCGTTCAACTGTTCATTGATGCTCAATATGAATCCTGAGTTGACTCCACCTGTAGGAGGATTTGGGTTTTCATCCAATCCACTAAACCCGAGGGTTTTCATCCTCAAGCTCCAGAAAGCCAAGCTCTCCAAATTCCCGACAATAAAATTTCCAATTGATATCAATGAATTCCTTTTTACCACCTTTTATATCCATTACCTTTTTAATATTTTATTATTAAATATTTAGCTCCATTAAAGTAACTTTATTTAATGTTTTCTCCATCCACTTAATAAAGTTACTTTAATTAATAATAAATTAATTAAATATAAATGTCCAAAATATTATTTCAGGACAAATTAATATTTAATTAATTAAATTAAGCTACATGGTGGCTACTCTGGAATCGGGTACATTACATCAAGGAAGTCAAGCTAGTGCTTCCAAAGAGTCATCATTGACCTATAATGTTGCAATCAATTGGAAACACAAATATGATGGTTCATATCTTTCACAATCCAAAAGTGCTAGTTGTGAATGTCTTTCCTTTATTTTTAGGTGAATAATTTCAGCTCTAAAGAAGCTTTGTTTTTAAAATATTGGTCCAGATAGTTTAACTATTACAAGTTCAAGTACACCAAAACCAACTCAAAAGAGAAAAAAATGACAATAATTGTTTTCAAAATAAAATATTTAACCAATATATTGGGTGATGAGAATATGACATCTAACCATATTTTAAGTTTATATTCTTGTCAACTATTTTCACCAGCTACCCAAGTTGCTTGGTTGATCACCACTTTAATAACATTCTATGAATACGTCAGGTAATATCAAATAAATTTATCATACTACAAAATCCAAGCACTAGGTATGAACTTCAACATATGAAATTATAACAATACACGCAAAAAGAGTGCAAGCTATTCTGTAAAACAATTCACTTCAAGAGGCAACTTCCAAGTGTGATAGTTCAATCCTCACAAGAAAATGCTTAACAATTAACTCTATCTCCCATCCATATAAAAAATCAAATAGTAGTAGGTATTCTTGAGGGTGCATCCTATAACCAAAGGTTCAAAAGAGAATATATATATATGGAAGAAAGAGAATTGATAGAGTAGCAAATAAGATAATTAGGAATGGGAGCATAACAAAAAGCCTCCCTTTCAAAGTGAGATAAAAATAGGTTGCAAGGTGAAGCACCCATCATATCATATCCTAGCTACACACTACCAAAATGAAGAAACAAAGGCAGAGGACGTGTAACACAATAATTACAAAGCAATGTCATCCAGCCAAATGGAGCTAGAATTCTTGAGATAGAACCACAATACGAAAACCTATAAGAAACTCCATGTGTCCTATAATGGTTGCAGCCTATTAGGAATGAGCCATTCCAGTATGTGTTGCTTTGTTACCTCTTTAGTGCAAGAGTAGATGGACCAACCCTTACAAGCAACTACAAAATGTTGTTGGTTTGAAATTCTATTTCTGCTTGAGATACTAGGAATATCATTAGAAGAATCCAAAAATATTTATCAAATAATCTTCCTTCAACAACTAACAACCTTTTATAACCTTTCTATAGCATCTTTTTCCATCCTTAGATGATCAATATTCTTAGTAACAAACTTCCTATACACTTACATATGCAATGCTATTAATCAAATCAAATGACCTCAATTGATTTATAAGCAATATCTTAAAATACAAGGAACCTTACCTATCGAGTGTGTCCATATGTCTATACTAGCATTATTCCAGTTGACAAGATGGAGATCAGGATGATGACCTGCAAAAAGGTACAGAGTAGATCATTACGTACATATTATAATCAAAATATCTCAGCTGGCTGATATTGAATCTTTGTATAAATCTGAAGAGATTGTTGAGTGCTATTTAATTAAAATGATCTAGAAAATATGTTTAACATTTTTTTTCCTTTTCCTCACATTGACATAATGCAATCAATTGAACATCTACTCCTTTTTCCAAACTCTTGCACAGCGAATTACAATATACAACCTCTGGATATATAAATTAAACATATATTTAGCTTGTTATTCCACACAAAATTCATCTTTACAGTTATATCTTTCAAAAAAATCAACTCTAAGACCTGACAGGAATGTTTCACGATAAGAAGAATGGCAAGAACTTTGTTGAAAAAAAACTTGCAATAGAGAATTTTAAGTATTAGATCAACAAGTATTACATTCTACAATCATAATTGCATTTTAAAGGAGTCTGAAAATGCAATTATCTATTTTTTTAATTGGTCCAATCAATTGTTTCAACTATATTTATTAAAAAATTCCTAGCATTATGTACATAAAAATTATCAAGTCTAAAAATTAAACAAAGAAGTTGGTTGTGGGCAAGCAGTGGGGAGGGGGGTCCAATTTGCTAGACAAATGGTGAAGTTACTCTTATATGATAACAATCTTATCCCAATTGCAAAAACAGCTCATGGTTTGAGAGAGCATTTTAGGGCCTTGGAACTCTTCTACCAAAATGTCAAGATTCAAGTGAGCACTAGCAAAATCAAAATCATGATCTTTTCATTTAAAAGGAAAAGGAAAAAGTTTATTTTCTTTTTGAAGGAAGCCTGTTGGCAATAATGGAAAAAACACGTAACTCACAATCAATTTCCACAATAGGATCAGTTGAGAGACTTGCAAAGCTAAAGGGATACAAGGAGGGTGGAAAGCTTCATACTTGCTACAACAAAGTTGCGGGAATGCTGAATTATGGGATTGGAAACCAAGAAAATCATTTTTAGCTTGCCTGTCACACCAATAATCCTTTATGGATGTGAATTATGTAAGAGTAGTATGTCAAATCACAAATGGAGACACTTAGAAATAATTTAAGAGCATTTAATCATAAGCAGCCTCAAAATCAAAACTTCAATCCCTTATGAGATCCTTTTCGCTAAATCAAGAACTTTCCTACTAGAGGAATTGATGATAACTCAAATGTTAAGTTATATAAAAAAGGTTCAAAATATGGCTAACCATCACAGGCCCAAAATGGTTTGTGGTGGAGGAATTAATTCATAAGAAGTGTGTAATGTCTCAACATTTGAGGTCTCTTGCAGTGCAGTTGGAGCTGTCGTCCAAGGTTTGTGCTAGCTAGTTTAGAGGAGTATTTCGATGTCACCAATATATTCAAAGGGTTTATTGGAGATACCTAACACTTTTTTGTGGGTTTTCATACAATTTGTCCATACTTACTATTTATAGTAAGTGTCAGTTTGGGTCACCGACTTGGCGGTTGGCAGGGTTGCTATTTTTGATTAGTCAATGATTTCTTAAATGGATGATTTATTGGTGACATAAGGCATTATGAATTATTATTTTAAATAATGTTAAAATATAAAGTTAAATTTAATATTTAACTAACATTATTTAATTTAATAAAATGACTTTTATAAAGTGACTTTATTAGCAACTTAGGGGGACATAAGGTGAATTTATAAATTAAAATCAAAGTTGCATGGACACAGATACAGATACGGATACGGGTACGGTATCAGATACGGATACGGCCATTTCTCAAGACCTCTCATATGGATACGTCAAGATACAACATTCATAAAACACACATATATAACATTTTTTTCTTATTAGAGAAGATATTCATTACTTTAGGAGCAATATGAACATATAATTGCTACATATTCCAAAATAATTATATTGAAATATAGTTTTATTTATCATTAAAACAAAATTCGAATACATTGATTGTCTGATAGAATCACATGCTATCAAAAATGTCATCACTATTCTCCTAAAATTGGAGATCTACATCATCAGAGTTAGATTGAGTATGACCACCAACTAGACTCTCAAAACCAAATGAAGATCCTCCTACTATCTCCGAATTTTCAACAATGGGGTTGAGATGTGACAATGCATTTATGGATACATCAATGTCACTTATCTCAGGCTCTACGTCCCAAAGTCTATTGGGTCCCTTCATGTAATCTATGGAGGAATGTGATAAGAGACGAAGACTCGAATGAACATATACAAGGTCTTTTGCTTTAGTAGCCGCCAACCTATTTTGTTTTACAGAATGGATGAAGCCATATGTGCTCCAATTCCTCTCAGATGCAAAAGAACTTGAAACCTGTAAAAAAATGATATTATAAGTAACAAAGATAAAAACAATCAAATAAATAAATACTATAAAAATGCAAAAGTCCCAAACCTGCAATAGAAGTTTGATAGCCATTTTTGCAAATGTTTAGTTGTGGCACCATAAAAGTTCCACCACTTCACAGGGTCCATTTCTTTTTTATCTGCCATTGCATCAACATCTGCATAAGTTCCATTTGAGGATGCAAAAGTCCCAAACTCTTCTCAAATCTTTGCAGCAACTCTAGGATCTGTAAACATTTTTTTGAAGGCTTTCTTATACCCAACAACTACCGCAACATCCTTATTTGGTGTTGTCCTATTTGGTAATGCCAACATATCAAGATGATAGTATTTTCGGTTCAAAGCATATGCCAAAAGTTGCAAAGGAGTTGTCATTTTATCCCATCTCTTTTTTATTATCTCATATATCTGCTTATAAAAAAAATCAAAGGGGTCTTGTTCTCTTTCTATAATAATGTATCTAATCTGCTCCACCATTGTATCTATGCAATCATAGATGTCACCCAATATTAGCTTATCAGTGTCACAACGGCGAATGAGGGTGTATATTGGTTCAATGAAAGAGAGCAAGTACTCTATTTGACCACACCAATCATCATCAAGAATTAGTGTTATGATTTTGTTTCCTCTATCTGTTTGAGACTGCCTCCAAACTACCCAAATATCACTAATCACCATACTTTTCAAAGCTTGTTTTACATCCACAAGTCTTTTAAGAACAATGTAGTGTGTGGCAAAGCGCGTCTCAACAACCTTCAATTAAAAAATAATAATTTTTAAAAACATAATAGATATTACATATATTTAAAAAAAATTAAAAGTAACACTTCATAAAAATGATATATTTGAGTAATTCTAAATTTCTAATACAAAAGAAAACTTACCTTTAGCAACTCCAACTTAGCGAATTGTCTATAAATGGCTTGTGACATGTGACGATTACAAATAAACATTTGAATTTCCTTGGCTTCTTCATAAATCTTTTGTATCCAATGAATTTTGTCGATTTTTTGTAGCATTAAGTTCAAAGAATGAACTGCACAAGGGTAAATGTCTGAATATCGTGCTTCCACAATCAACCTTGTTGCTCTACACACTTTTGCATTATCTGTGATCACTTGAACAACATTTTCTGGTCCCACTGACTCAATTGCTTCAACTAGAATTGTGTATCCTTTTCTTCAGCTTTGCATTCCACTGCTTTCAAAAACATTGGCCCCTTTGGGCTCATTGCAATCACATTAATCAGTGGCCTATTTCTAGCATCCTTCCATCCATTAGAAATGATAGAAACCCCTGATATTTTCCATGAATCTCGAATCACTTGCAATTGTCTGTCAATAATGTCTTTTTCTTTAGCCAAAAGGGTTGTACGAACTTTCTCATACCCTGGGCTTTTGTATCCTTTTGGTGCCTCATTAATTGACCTAACCATCTCTTGCCAATATGGAGAGCGAACCACATTAAATGAAATCCCATTTGCATACAAGAAACGAGCAATAGTTTGATCTGTATCCTCTCGACTCTGCAAGTTAAAAGCTTTTTCAAGAGGTCCTAAATTGCTCCTCTTGTGGCTTGTTCCTAAATCTGATTCTGGATGCAAAGGGGTTCTATTTAAACTTAGAGTTGACCTTTGTTTGATGCTTGAGTATGGTTATCAGCTTCATCTTGTTCCTTTTGATATTTTGCAATTTTTTCATCTAACAACCCCTTTCCTAGACGACCATCAACTTCTGGACCAGGACATACAACACATCCCTTACCTGTTGTTTGACAGAAGTGTGCACAAACCCAAGTATAGGAACCTCTATAATCTTGCATGTTAGTGTTTTATAGTTTCGAGAGCTATTTTCCCTTTGTTTAAGGCAGGTCAGCCTTCTTGTAACAAATAATATTTTATATCCTTTATTTCCTAAGGGGGCCAACCTAGTGGAAAGGTCACCTATCCTTGTATATAATGAAGGTGATTTCATCCCATTTGACAACACATCATTCACTCTCTAATTCGCATCAAGCAAGCAGCAGACCATCATTTTGTAGCAGCAGATCGATTTCAAGGAGAAACATATTCAATTGTATCTTTGCATCTAGGAGAGGTGCTATTATTCATTGTATCAAATTTGGCCTTGTGTTGGGCCTAAGCTGTAAGCAGATTTCTGCTCTTATTTCTTCTATTATATAAGAGATATTTTGCTGGGTTTTTTCCACTCGAGAAGGAGGTTTTTCCCAGGGTAAATTTGGTGTCCATTGTTCTCTGTATTGCATTTTCTGCTTATTGCATTTCTGATATTAAAAACTAACATGGTATCAGAATAAGTTTAAGAAAAGATCTGATCAGATTTGTTTAAGCAATCAAGAGACGCAAGATTAATAACCGCAGCTATCTCATATTGGAACAAAATTATATTGGGTGGCGTAAGAAGGCTAAAGGGAACAATTGAAATTAAAGTGAACGCAACTGTAGATTATATGGAGACGCCAGTCAATTCATGAGTTAGTTTCGAATGCAAAATACCTTCAAATATGAAGAAGCAATGCTGGTGAACAAAGACAATCGAGGATTGCCATTCCTAAGGTAATTGCAAGTATGTTGGAGACAGAATGTTGTTCGATATTGCGAGAGACATCTTCAGGAGGAAATCGAAATCAATATACATGTATTTAGGAGCTTTGGAGTATTTGCATATATCGCATGGTAGCTGTTTTTCAATTTATTGAAAGGGACGGGTGTAATCAGATTCGCTTCAGGAAAGAATCTGTATAGACGTGGAGTTCTAGATGCTTGGAAATTAAAAATAGGCTCTAAGCTTATTGTTTTCCTTTAGAGTCTACTGGAATCGATACATCCTGAAGCTGCATCGATTAAGGAAATTCCATACCATCGGGAGACCTAGAAATCAACGCTTCATATCAAGAAAGATACTGAATGAAATTGTTGTGTGATTTTTGGTGGAAATCGAATCATTTTACTCAACCTCCACTAAGATAAAAGGAGATATGTAGGTTGTAATGTCGCACTGTTAGTTTGCACAAGATGTTGACAGAAACATCCAAGGATTTGACAATGGCTTTCCAATTTTGATATCGGCGGTAACCAGAAGTTTGGCACCAGACTTGATAGGCAGACTTGAGGTTCATTCGTACCAAGGCGTTGCAACCCGACTCATTGCTACTTGAATGTCTTGGCATTCATATCGTATTATTCACTCATCGAGTGCTTTGGAGATTCCGATATCGGGACTATGAGTGTTATAGTTCCAGAAATGGCGATGTCTCTATCCACCACTATTGGAATATGCTATATTGTTGACTATCTTGATTCTAAATGGTGATATCTCTATTCTGATATAAATTTGCTATGCTAGAGTTGAATCTTATTCCTGGCTATGCTAGACAATAATCTATCCAATTTGTAACTGCTCCTATTCCAAAATTCATGAAGACCCAATATCGGGAGTTACAGGATATCTAGACAGGAGTATGACGCTCTCATGACGGGATTCGGCATACGCAAGCATTATCTCGATAATATTACTTGTGTATCGACTAGGAAAGATTACACCACTAGAACAACAAAAAAAATTTTTGGCTAACTGGGAAAGGTTCATTACATAGGAGAAATAATGAAAGCTGGGATATGCAGACTAAAGATATCGATATTGCCAAGAAAGATTCTACTTTGGGGATAATGTCCTACCATGCTTTGAAAGTGGCATTCCATTGCTTAAACATCAGCTTTATGAACTTCCTGATTCTGAGAATACAAGCATAGTTTTTTTTTTTTTTAATCTTTTTAGATGAGGGTTCTTGGAAACGGTTTCACAAACAGCTATAGGTCTAGTTCAATGATGTACCAACAATAAAGAGAAGTATTTTATGCTTGTACCTTCGAATAATGATCATGGATTTAAATAATCATGTAGTTAATAATAATTCATGCAAATAACATTGGGAATAGTGAATCATGTATGCTTCTAGCATTGGTTTGTTATTAATCTCTCTAAAATGCTTCCAGGACAGATGGAGGAGCAAAAGGATGATGAGAGATTGCTTAAGGAATTCAAGGGAGGAAGAGCTTGATGCATCCTATGAGGAAGTAATGTCGGCTGAAGAAATGAACAAATATGGAGACATAGCTTGCAACCATGGGACTAAGTTAGTGGCACATAACTTCACTGGAGACATCTCTCGAAGAGGAAGAACTTATACAGATTGCGATCAATTTCTTCGAAGAGGAGGAAATAACATTCAAAGGGAGTCTGACAAACCAACAAAGGAAACCTTGGACGAGGAGGTTAGGAGGTTCATGCAAGTACTTGGAGCTTCTGAGGGAGTCACATCATCATGAAGATCTGTTGTAGTGTATATTTCTCTGAGACAGAGAAATATGAGGTGAAAGCCCTTGTGGTGTATATTTCTCTAAGACGGGGAAATATGAGGTGAAATCCCTTATGTATATTTCGCTAAGACAGAGAAATATGAGATGAAAGCCCTTGTAGTGTATATTTCTCTGAGACGAAGAAATATGAGGTGCGAGCCCTTGTTCATCTCTGAGATTGAGATAAGACGTCATGTTGAGATACTCCATGACGACATCACGTTGAGAGACTCCATGATGTACCCTTGTACTTGTGTTTCTTTCCACACATGGGAGTAGCCATTATGGACGTCATGTTGAGAGACTTGTTGACGTGGTTTTTTGAGACCGCACCAACACAGAATAAAGTCTCCCAACGGATGCTCTATCCTCTCTTGAACAAAGTATTCAGCATGCTAAGATTGCGAGTAAGATCATGCTTTCAACTCCAAGGTTCCTTAAGTGCGAATAGACTCAGTTGGCTCGATGTGATTTTGCTGGTATTTCAAGGGGACTTACACAATTGTTCGACAGCTGACAACAGACAGTAGACTTAGGGCTTTCGTGTAATTCAAATGGTTTGGCAAGTGAGCACAAGTTTCCTAATTCTAACCAGAAATGGACTGAAATTAAAGGGTGTAGGGCCTAAGAAGTTTATGTTCTACTCTAAGGCGTGGGACATGACGATCAATTCTCACAGACTTCAACCAAGCTCCGTTTTGCCTCACTTCGGACAGCTTCCGCGGAACTGGTGCAATCTTCAGAGGAGTGACTCAAGATGTTCAGATCACGATCTAGCATGAAGACACCATCACAACGACGCATGCCAACATATAAACCATAATCGAAGTTAAGTTTCACAAAGTTCTAGTTGACCACACAAGGCGAACCCACCGTCAGCAAGCCCGCTAGTGGTATGGACAAGCGAAGTCTTGTTCAAATCGAGCACCACATTCCACAATTGCTAAGTACTTGCATGAAATGAAATCTACTTTACTTTATGCTACTTTAAGACGCTACGTGAATTAGAAGGACGAAGAAGCCTCAACAACTATTCACAACAAAGAAGAATTCACCATCAATGAAAATTCTTTTATTATGAAAGCATACATGACAACTTCTTACAAAGTATCCAAAGGGAAGACTTTCCTTCCTTTTCAATCTACACTACTTTACTTTCTACTCTATCAACTTCTCTCTACTCCTCTAAGCTCTGCTTCTACTTCTAAATCTAATTCTAATGAGATACAAATGAGGGGGACTCCCCCTTTTATAGTTGGCCAAGTCCAATAGACGGCTCAGATTACAATCGGCTTGATGGCCCAGATCGTGCCACCTCAGCCCTAAACAAGATTCGCCCTAAAAACCGCCACCAAGAGGAGTGGGGTAATAAATGAGCCATAATGTCCATCATCCTTCTAGAAGATTTCATTTGTAGACGCGTTCACACTGTTCTCGATCTTCTTCTTGACATTGTTCTACAACTCCTTTGTCACTTGAGCTAACACTTAGCCATTTTCTTGCAACTTTTCTTCCTTCGAGGTTGAAATATCATCTTGGATTACTTTCTTCATCACCTTAAGTCATCATCGCTTGATCTCGACGTTCCTCCTGCAAAACAAGCAAGGAGAAGAGTATTAGAGCACTTTATAATATAATCTTAACTTACTTACCTGATTTTCACGTTCTAACTTCCAAGCGTTCATCGTTTTCACTAGCCAACTTCGTGTTTAAATTCTTCATGCCTTAGCCAAATTTTCAACCCATCTTCCTCAAGGGTGTACTTAAAAGATGCACTTTTAAGATCATCCTTCAAAGGTGTTAACTTCAACTGCATCTTCTTCAAGGAATTCACTTCACCTGATGGAGCTCTGACAACTTTGATTTTATCCATCTCTAGCTCAAGAAGACTATCTTCACGAAGGATCTAAGCAAATTCACCTAGGCAATTCCTTTCAAATTCATCGCCTGGAGGATTTTACCTTGAAAACACATTTTCTTCACACTTGCCTTAGAAAATTTTCAAATTTCTCTTAGGAAAACTCATCAATCCAGTGCCCATCAAAATTCTTCATCCTGAAGGCCGCAGCGAAGCATGGAAGACTTTGAAATCAACCCCTCATCGATAATCTTCAATACCCAGAAGAAAATTTCCTTCAGAACGCGTCGAACTCATGGGTGCACAACGAACGGGTTCATTTAATTTTCTTGAATTTTGAACCTTAGAAAATTATTTCCCTGTGAAATTTAAATCCGTTCTTCACATCTGTGAAGATTTCTTGTTGCTCTGACTTGGAAAATTTTTATTGTTCATGCACTGCCAACATCTTCTGACTTCATCACTGGTAACTCATCTGTGCTTCAAGAAAATTCCATTACCTCTCCAGACCTAGGCATTTTTTCTAAGGGAGAAAATATTTGTGCCTTAGAAATTTTTTGAATCACTTAGCATTTCTTTTGAAATATTTTATTCATTCTTCAATCCATCTTGCCAGTGGTGAGAAAATTTCATCAACTTCACTTAAAAAAATCTTCCTGAAGGCACATCATACTTAACATGTTTTATTTTTTTACTTAGCAATATCATCTTGCAAGAGGACACTTTCATTCAAAACTCCAACGCCTAGGACATTATTTTCCACTCACCACCTTAGGCGTATATCATGTGTGAAGAAGGATATTCATTTTGCCTTTGAAAAAATTTCATCACCAAGCACTTTCAACACCCTACAATATTCATCAACTTCACCTTACATTTTGCCCACCACCCTAGGCGCATATGACACTTAGAAATTTTTTTTTATCACTTAGCACCTTCAACATCTATGTTTCCACCACCCCAACACCTTAGGCGCATATCACACCTGAAGGGGAATAATAAACGTGCCTAGCATACTTCACTTTCACCTTGTTTACCACCTTACACTTCACCTTTCACACTCTCAAGACTTAGCCTTTACTTGGCGCATATTGGCATGCATGAAGGATGACATTTCCCACGCCTAGCCTTTTGACTTGTTGACCCCTTTTCAAACATGGGCGCATTTCTCATGTAGAGGAGGATGAAACTTGTAACGCCTCCCACTAGTGACTCTTCATCTCCCTTTCCTTTGTCCTTACATGCCTGCTTTTGGGCGCATTTAGGCCATGATGGAGGATGAAATTCATTGACGTCTTTGACCCTTTCTTACCTTGGGCGCATTTTGCATAGGCTGCAGGATTAACATCTTTGACTCCTTTGACTTTCTCTCAAGATGGGCGCATTTTAGCAAGGGTGAAGGATGGGCGCGAATGGAGGGTGGTGGAGGATATCTTGCCTTAGAAAATTTTCTTGAAGTCATCCACTTTGGGCTGGGCGCATTTTGATGGGTGAGGTGGATGAAGACTTGTTGACCAGCTTGACTTGTTTTTGTCTTGGGCGCATTCTACCCCTTGAGTGGGATGAAACTTAACACTTAGAAAATTTTAAAACTTTCTCCTTTAGGGTGGGCGCATTTTGCCTGGGGAGCAGGATGAACTTTTATACCTTAGCCATTTTTCCTTCATTTTCACCAGTTCTTCCATGCCTTACTATTTATAGTAAGCCTCTCAATTTTGCATCTCAGAAGCTTAGATCGATTTGAAATTTTGAACACTGCATCCTCACGACCTTGTTACCCTGTCGACACTGCCATTTTTAGTCACCCTGCTATTTTTAGCCCATTTTTGAAGGTGGTTTACTATAAATAGTAACTGCTTGCTTCTGATAGCTCCATAGCTCCGATTGACTTGAAATTTGAATGAGGCGTTCCTCACCACGTGACCTTTCTACTGACGTTGGCGCATGCACCTGACTTGCTATTTTTAGCCAGTTTCCAAATTGACTTACTATAAATAGTAAGTGCTCCGTTTGACTTTAAATTTTACCAGCAGATAGCCTGAAGGATGCTGATCGCTGTGGTTTACACCAGTTTTCGAAAATTCTGACTTTTTGCCCTTCTTTTCAAGCTCCGAAGTTGGAAACCCTAATTCGCTCTGCATGCGTATCAAATGATCTCCGCTTGCTCTTGTTTCTGTGGCATTGCGATCGCTTGTGATTCTGAATCTGGGAAGCGGCTGCCGGGACACACCTGCTAAAAATAGTAAGTTCCTTACTGAGTGATTATCTCGTTTGCATGTCACATCATCGCAAAGCTCTCGAAAAACCCACCAGGAATCATCCAACATGCAAAGAAACCTTGACATGCAAACCCTAAAAATAGCCTCGGAAGGCTGAACTCTGAAAGTTGTCATCTCACTTTGCATGTTATACCATTGCGAAGGTCTAAAAACCCAGAAGGAATATCCAATTATGCGAAGAAAAACTCTGATCCGACCCCGAAATTTGTGCCAAGTGGACTGCTAAAAATAGTAAGTTGCCTGTTTTCGCTCAAATTTTGCATACGAGTAGTCTGATGCGCTCTGAATGCCGTGTGACTGTTGGAATCTCAAAAATGCTGACGGATTGCCTGTAATTTCACACTTACTAAAAATAGTAAGTTCCTCGGAATCAGATGAAAACTTGCTGAGAGCCTGCTGGAGACATGCTGACAACAACGTTAGTCTTAATTTTCAATTTATCCACTTCGTTCGACCTTGGACTGACCAGGAAAGATGAAACCCTAATTTTCAGACTTGGTCAATTTCACGTTTAAGCTCAATGACGGGCACAATCCTCGAAAGGCAGACATCAGAAAAGAGACAGAGCGAGAGAGAGAAAAATCCAAGCCAAAAGACCAGAATGGAGCAAAAATTAGGGGTCCCCATCTTGAATGGGGCGATGTGTGAAAAAGGTCACAACAAGACTCCATGACGACATCATGTTGAGAGACTCCGTGATGAACACTTGTACATGTGTTTCTTTCCACACATGGGAGTAGCCATGGTGGACATAATGTTGAGAGACTCCATGACAACATCACGTTGAGAGGCTCTGTGATGGACTCTTGTACATCTCTGGGACTGAGATGTAAGTGTAGCCATTATGAGCATCATGTTGAGAGACTTCATGACGAGGATATTTGGAAAATACCTCCCTAGCTAAGAGGGAGTGTTAGTGTTTTATAGCTTTGAGAGCTATTTTCCCTTTGTTTAAGGCAGGTCGGCCTTCTTGTAACAAATAATATTTATATCCTTTATTTCCTAAGGGGGCCGACCTAGTGGAAAGGTCACCTATCCTTGTATATAATGAAGGTGATTTCATCCCATTTGCCAACACATCATTCACTCTCTAATTCGCATCAAGCAAGTAGCAGAAGTTCGCACTCTTAGCAGCAGACCATCATTTTGTAGCAGCAAATCGATTTCAAGGAGAAACATATTCAATTGTATATTTGCATCTAGGAGAGGTGCATTTATTCATTGTATCAAATTTGGCTTTGTGTTGGGCTCGAGTTGTAAGCAGATTTCTGCTCTTATTTCTTCTATTATATAAGAGATATATTTTGCTGGGTTTTTTTCCCTTGAGGGTGGTTTTCCCAAGGTAAATTTGGTGCTCATTGTTCTCAGTATTGCATTTTTTGCTTATTGCATCTCTGGTCTTAAAAACTAACATTGCAAACACTCATGACATTTCCATTTATATCCTCTGCCACTAGGAATTTTGTCAAGAATGGTGACATATTTCCACAATGGAGATTTTGGGTCTGGTTTGACCCACTTATCATTGTTTTTGATGCTCTAATGTCAGATGATGACGATGCCATGATTAATATCCTACAACAATTAAAATTCTAATAAAGTTAAAAAATACTTAAATAATTATAAATTGAATTTATAAAACAAAAAAACACAAATTATTAATTTATTATAAAATATAAATGGATTTTCATTTATAGAACACAAATTATTAATTTATTATAAAATATAAATGGATTTTCATTTATAGAACACAAATTATTAATTTATTATAAAATATAAATGGATTTTCATTTATAAAACACAAATTATTAATTTATTTTAAAGGTAATTTTAAACATGAAAAATTAAAAAGTTTTTCAAAATTCTAATAAAATTATTAAATATAATAATATTTAAATAATTATAAATTGAAATTGTAAAATAATAGAAACTAAAATATTAATAAATTAATTAATATAAATTGAATTTCGCAATTTCAAAATTCATATTAATAATAATTATAAATCAGTGGGTGGCAGGGTGGGCAGCCCTTCATGTTGGCGGAGGGCACCGTGGGTTCTGCATACGTGGTATACAAACTCGTTTATAGGGGTTGGCATTTGTTGGTGAGGTGGCAAGCAGTATTCTTTCTCCGTTGGGGGAAGTGGTGGCCCACTCATTGCAGAAGGGAGGTCATGTGTTTTAAGTTAAATCTTTGAGCTTAAATGATGCAAGTGAATGGTTATGGTGGCAGCATACAGTACTTTGCAGAGTGTGATGTGACCCATTTCATTCATTTTGGGGCGTGGCTTTCGTGGCAAGGACAACTTTCTTGTATGAAGAGTTTGGCATTTATTGCCTAGGTGCAGTTTCGTTTAATGAGTGTTAGGTTGGCTTTCACCTTTATTTGCGTGTGTGACTAGTGTGGAAGCATCTTATGAATATTTGGCTTGGTTCATTTGGCTGGTTCAGTGTGCAAGTTTGGTTTCTTTGGGCATTTTGTTGGTGGCTGAGATGGTGGGGAAATCTCACTTCATTATCGAGGTTTCAATGGATGGCCTGGCTAGCTTCGGGGCGGGCACACCAATTTCATTGGAAGCCTCATCTCACCAAACATCCTTTAGGGAGGTTATGGAGCAGCATCTAAAGAGGAATATGAACAATATAGACCCCTTGCTTGTTGTGGCAAAAAAAACGGTGTTGGGTTTGGGGCATTTGCGTTGGAGCGAGTATGCAAGAGACAATTCGAATATCACTTCTCGTTTCTTGGCATCCCTATCGGACATTCGTGTGTCGAAGGAGGCTCGGGTGCTGCTAGAGGTGGTGTTCCATGGTGGCTTGCTCGTTGGTGTGGAGGAGGTGTTGAAGCTGGTGGTTGAAGGTAGAGGAATTTCGCACTCGGGTGAATGGGAGTTGGTGAATAATTCGGATGAGGCAGTTAAAATTTACCCCTTTCTTTTGGATTTGAGGGGTCCGAAGCTAATGAAACATTGTATGGTGGTTGTGGTGGCCGTGGAGGATATCGCTTGGATTCAAGATTTCGAAGACTTTTCCAAGCTCAACGGGTTTCTGTAATGTGCGGGTAATGGGTAGTCTCAAATTTTGTAATATTTGGTAATGTGAGGTTTTAAGTATCTTGTTTTGCCTCTATACTGCGGTGTTGGATTCCTACGCTGGGTGGATGGGCTTTGGTCTCGGCTGCATTTTAATGTTTATTCTGGGTTTGGGCCCTAGCAGGCTGTTTTGAGCAAGGAATTTTTTGGTTGCAATTCCCAATATATCTTGCGTTGTAAACTGTATCCTATATTTTTATTAATAAATAAAATGATCTTACGTATCAAAAAAATAATAATAATTATAAATCGAATTTGTAAAATAATATAACTAAAACCTAATATTAAAACATTAGAAAGGGAAAATATTAAAGCGAACTATTATAAATTGACGACATACTTCCAGCAGAAAAAAATTTAAGCGATGGTGTTGGCGTTTAAATTCGCACCTCTAGTATGTGTATTTGAAACAAACAGCTACACACAGATGAACTGCTCTTCAAATTAGGAGGGGAAGCTCCCTCTTGCTGATGGTGTTTGAAAGAAAGTAAACTAAAACTAAGTTGCCTATCTTTTTGATCAGCTTAGAGCACAAGGTTTATCAAACACAAACGCCGCAGCTGAGATTTTCTGATTTAAAAAGTTCAACTACGACTAACTTAAACTAAAGACGCTTCTATCTTCTCAAGTAATATGCAGAGCGAGAGAAGCTAGAAATTAACAAGGTAGATTTCTGACAAAATACTTTGATAAACTCTATTCCAACAAACATCTACACACTTCAATGTAAGCTGAAATCTAGATCATAAAAGTAGAACATAAATAACAGAAACTTGAGATTTTGGACCAAGGCAAAGGAGGCTCATGATTTTATTACTCAAATTCCTGGAACAAGATTCACTTCTAACATGCCTGGAACAAGAAATTGCAGCTAAAGAGGCTTGCAATCTTATTCTTACACAATAGAAACAGCAATCACACTAACTCCTTGTTGGCTAAAGAGGCTCAACAATTCGCTTATCACAACACAATTGAACAATACTTGAGTAACAAATAGAAGGCACAATAGGCTCAACGTTTTGTTCTCACTGGCACGGTTAAGAAAAACTAATGAGCAAAGGCTCTTATTTATAGATGAGCAGAGGAGTAGGGAACCCTAAAATCTCCTTGCTTTCACAATCTAGGGCTTGCTCAAAAAGCAAGCTTTATTACTAAATCTAGAAAGAAGATAACAACTAAAACCCTAGAAAGCAGAAAAAGCGGGAAACGCCAACTATTACATTTTATCTTCTTTTTCTTCTCAAAGAATGGATAAGAATTATTCCAAGAATAGAAAGAAAGCGGGAAAGAAAGCTTCTAGAAGAAAGCTGCTTTAAAGCTCGATCACATCCGCTAGGAAGCTTGAAATGGTGTCCCGGTTCGGTGCATCTATGCTCTCAATAGCAAAACACCTCTTTTCAAGAATATCTTCAGCATCTGCAATAGATCTCAGCAAATCTTCGACCTCATTGGCCGCTTTATCGAACTTTGCTGACATCACTGAAATATGACCTATCCTTCTGCCAACTGGATCACAACTGCGAACAACACTTTGAAATTGACCTTGTACTTCATCAAGCCTGACGTAGGACCCATCTTCAAGACTGTATTGAGAAGGTATCTCTGTGACAAACTCGCTGATGAAAAGAAGAGCTTCAATCACCCTTTGCCTGTAGACAATGAATTCTTCGGATATCCTCTCATAAGTTTTAACTTTGAAAACATGACGCTCTCTCCAAGCAAGGATTTGTCTTTTGTGTTCTTTTGAAACTGCTGAACCGTGGGCTGTGTCTAAATCAGCAATGATAATCTCATGCCTAGGTTTTACTTCAGCCAGTGTTTGTTCAAATCCTTGGATGCCTTGACGAAGTTCATGAGCGTTTTCTCTCAACTGGAACATCCGAGCCAAGATCTCCCTTCCTCTGACAATGAAACTCTCGATCCACTCTTGAGTTTCTTTCCCACAAATGACCAACTGTCTCAACTGTTGGTGATCAGCTGGTGTCTCTAAAACCTGGGGCAGCAACTGGGTTGTTTGTGAAGAACCATGGACAAGGTTAGAAATGAAAAGCCTAAGCTGCTGATTTTCAACCTTGAGGGCTGCCTTGTCTTCTCCATCCTTAAGCACTCTTTCTTGAAGGTTTTCATATACAACTCTGAAAAGACTCAAATCCGCATGTCTGGTATTTCTACCGAGATTAGCCTTGACCATGACGAAGTCATCCATATTCACCTCGTCCCTGTCCTTGTCTTCTGGGGGCAATGCAGTCTCCATGATTATCTCGTTATTAGGATTCCTATCAAAGTGTACTTGTTTCTTTGCTTTCTTCTTAGGAGGTTCCTAATAAATGTTATCGAGATCATCAAAATTTACTTGATACGAAGGCCTTCTTCTTACCCTTCCCAAGGAGTTCTCAAGCCAAGATACAGTAGTATCTTTACTAACTTCCTTAGGAGGCGCAACTATGATCTCTTCATCATCTTCGATATCAAGGTCGATGTGAATCGGTGATGATCCTGTCAAAGGTACAGAAACATGTGTTGAAGGCGGCTCCTCTGCTTCTTTCTGAGGTACGGGCTCGTCAAGAGGAGTTTCTGAATCAACTGTAGGCTGCCCCTATATGACTATGCCTAAGAAATCCAACCTTCTTACATTCTTACTTGATCTACTGCCTTTGACGCCTTCTTGAGACTGACTTACACCCCTCCCTTTTGACTGTGCTCTGGAGGACGAGGGAACGGTTCTCAGTGGTTCTGCTGCTGGAATAGAGTTTTTCCTCTTAAGGGTTAAGAAAACCTTGCTGTACTCAAGGACTTGTCTTGTCCTTTCTTCCACTGAGAGTGATTCCTTATTAGCCCAGTTGACCTGTGGAAGAGGTTGATCTTCAATTCGCTTCTGAGTATACATGGGGAGAAGCACATCCTCGTCATCATCGGATAACCCTTCTATGTCTTCATTTAAGCAGTCTTTCATCTGATGGAGAGTGAGTCTACTGTAACTACGCCTCCGCACCTCGAACTCATCTGTACAATTAGCCCAATAGTCTTCAAGAGTGGATATATGATCATAGTTCTTTTCAAGTCGGCCAGCGTAGACACCATGAGGATCAAATGATCGTCTCTCGCTGTAAGGCTTGAGACCGAGTTTATCTAACTCATATACCATTGTCTTAGCATCAGTAGCAGTCCTGCATGTATAAATTCCCATCCCCAATGGAAAATGGAGGGAGGATTTCTTTCTGACCCTCAACACTGTGTGAACCTCATGAGCTTGCCTCAAGAACTCCATGAAGACGACCTCGTCTGACGGATACCTTGGTAACGTGAGTGGGGCACCTGAGTAGCCATAGACCCGGAGATAGGTAAAAGTAGGAAACTGAATAAACCAATCTGCCCACTCCGACATCGCTGCCCTGGCAACTAAAGATATACAAACATGCAACTCATTGTCCAGATCTCGCACTGTGTACATCAGAAAAGTCTCGTTCACTCTTTTGTAGTGATGCAACGACTTCGTGAATTCCAACTGAGGGTAGTAGTTATATATATGCTGCACACTTAATGATCCCTCGGTGTTCAACCCTCTGAATTGACCTTGATAGGCCACCAGGTAGACTAGGTAAGACACCATATGGAATACATGAAATTGGAAGTATTTTGTTATTTGCTGATGTAAACTGTCACTGATCAAGGTAGGCCAATCATAGAATTCGGTCTTCTTCATGATGTGGGGTATTGCATAAAACATCCAAGGCTGAAACTTGGTAGCATCCTCTGCGCCAATGACCTTGTTGAGCAAGGTGATGATGATGGCAATCTCGTCTTTGAATTCTCCTCGCCCGACGTTCTTGGGCAATGTTTTATGTTTATCCTTCATCTATCTTTGTGCAATCTTCTTACTATATTTATCTTTGTGCATCTCCCATATTCTTTCACATTCACCCTTTGAAACAGTGACGCTTTCAGGCCATGGGGGAATGGAAAAGCACTTCTCGATCACATCAGGCTTCAGACTGCAAATCAATCTGCCATTAGCTGACTGAATCTCCCTGGTAGCCGGGTTGTAATGCTTGATGCAAGCGATTACGAACTCAAGACTCTGAACTGATATAGGAATTGATGCTGCTGCGAGAAGTCCAGAGTGTCCCAAGTTCCTGATAGTGGTGTTACCTACTCTCTCCAAGGCGTGTAGATCGAACACCGGATTGATATGATGCAAATCTGTCTCAGCTGTTTTGATGTAATCATGATAGAGAGCTGATTCAAACTTGAAAACGTTGGCAGTGTACTCCATTTCGGAAAACTTGAAGAATGACTGTAAACTTGCCTTGGTTCTGACAAGTTCTGAGCAATTTCTATTTTTAGAATGCTGATTTTCTCGCTCCAACGGACAAAATTTTTGAATTTTTTTCTGAGATATGGGTTTTGCTCAGAATTTCGATGCAAGACAACCTAGATCGTCCGTTTTTGAAAATTTTGAATTTTGCCTGAAAAAGCAGCAAACCCTAATTTCTTCAAATTTTCCCGAAAAAGCTGACATATGGGTTTTGTTTAGAATATGAATAGAAATGGACCCAGTTGATTAGATTTGCAAAATACTGACGGCTGATTGAAAAAACGGCCAACCCTAAAATTTGAACTTTTCTCAAAAAAGCTACGATATGGGTTTTCTTCAGAAGACTGATTGGAAAGGACCCAGATGGTTGAAATCTGAATGCACTAAGGTTTTCACTGACATGCAAAATAAAAGCACTTGCTGCAACTTAATGAAACTCTTGAAAATTCCTTCAGAAGATTGAAGTAAAAAGACCCAGATGATTGAAAGTTTGAAAACCTTGGCCTTCTGCTTGAAAAATTCGATCTTCTGGATAACAAAACTTGAAAAAGCAAGGGTTTATGCTTGCTAATCTGAAAAATCTGATGAAAAACCAGCAAGAATGAATTCTTAAATGATAAAAATTCTTCAGACTTGCTGCTCCAACTTTCTCCTCTAGATGCCACTTGCAAAAATAATAAAAATTACATGAAAGAAAGATGTTAAATAGATTTTAGGACTTGAATTAGGTTTTGCTTTCTTCACCTTTATTTCAAAAACCCTAAATCTCAGTTCTTTGAACCTGGACGCCATCCTTCACTTTGCAATTTTGAAACTCTTTTTTTAAATCTCAAAAATTTCCCTAAGGCATGAGAAGTTGGGCGCCCTTCTTCACCTGGGGCACCCACTTCATCCAGTGTTAGCCAAAATTCTGGCATTTTCAACTTTTCACCATTTTGACCCCCCTACTTCGCCTCTGATTTCTCGTTTGCAGATTGATCCGACAGGCGAGCTGAAGGTTTCACGGCGGAGCCTGACTGATTCTGAGAAAGATGTTCTGGAGACACCTCTGGTGAAAAACTTGATCTCGGCCTTCAAATTCGCGGGAGCCTTTTCCTTCCAGGGGCTCCAAACTTTCACAGTGTTAGCCATTTTTCTGATCTTCAATTTCTTCATTAAATCCTTTTCTACAGATGATCTTATCGAATCTGGAGCTCTGAGCGTTAGATTGACTGCTGGTTGATCTCATCGCGAAGCTATCGAGATTTTAGGAGGGGTCTTCTGGAACAATCTTCGCCAAAAAGTGGGTTTCAACCCCTCAAAAGTTTGGGCGCCCACTTCCACCAGACTTAGTTTATTTTTTTATTTTTTGTGTTTGCTTCTGAATCTTCGTTCTTAACCTTCGTCAGACCCTCTGTTTGGTGCTTCAGATCTGACGACTGCGACCTCCGATAGGCATGCTGAGTATCTCGTTTGAAAGCTAGATCAATCGTGAAGAGATCATATTAGACACTCATCTGCAAATTCATCTGATAGACCCCTTAAAAACTTGGGCGCCCTTCTTCACCAGGTGCCCAAAATCTCCAGACTTAGCCATTTTTACTTTTTTTTTTTACTTCGAGTTTGAAATCTTCATTATGTTCCTTCATCTTCAATCTGAATTTGCTGAATGTTGAACAGTCGGATGATCTGACGAAGATAGGCAAGTTGAGACTCATAGCATATTTTCAAACCCTAAAAGCGAGATCAAAGGCCTCAAAAAGCTAGGCGCCCTTCTTCACCAGGGGCGCCCAAAATCTCAACACTTAGTCAAATTTTGATATATTTTTCAACTTTCCTCATTATGACTTCAGTTTGGATACCCATGTTCAACGTTGAATTCCGAATGACTGAGTAATCTGATAACTGCACCGCTGAATTCGTTGCGAAGCTAACAGAGAACTGAACAACATTGACTGGAGGCACAAACCCCAATTTTGTCATCTGATGCCCTAAAAAGATGGGCACCCTTCTTCACCAAGGGCGCCCAAAGTCACCAGTGTTACAAAATTTTCATCATTTTTCACTTCTCTGTTTTTCATGACAGCTTCATGAATCCACCTTCTGTTGAATGCTCGAGTGTTGAGTCTGGCACCTGGCCTCCATTGATGACCTTGGAGCTCCAGATATGCTTATGAAAAAGCAGAATAGACCCACTAGGGCAAAATTGATCTTTTTGAGATTTTGATTGCACCAACCTGATGTGGAAGTATTTTGAACCAATCAAAATCAATTTGAACCCTAACAAACCAACTTTCTATTTTTAGAAAATTTTGCCAGTATCTGTTTCGAAAGAAACCCAAAAAAACCCAAAAAACGTTAACTATTTTTAGAAAATTTCTAAAAATAGCAATTTTCCTAAAATTTAGGGATGAAAAACTGAGATCTGGGTTTTGTGGATTTAGCTGCTCTTAGCAGACCCAGATCGTTAGATTTTGAAAATTTTGCGTTTTAACCCCTCATGCAAGATGCGCACACCCAAATTTTGACCTTTTTCACTGATTTGACAAGACTTTTACTCATTTCTTCAAAATGTCTAAGTGTAACAAAAAAATTAAATTTTGGGGTACAACAGATGGCAATTGATCTAGGCATGGAAAATATTAAATTGATGTCAATCATTTTGGGCATGGGCATACGGGATGCTATTTGCCTAAAAATAAAAATTCAGAGAGCAAATGAAGTAGTGGTAGTCGCAATTGCTCGCCAAAAAAATCTAGAGACAATGCAAATGAAGTTGTAGCTTGGGCTATTATAGATTTTTTACTTGACAAAATGCTAGATCTCACTAAAAAAAAGGCAATTATCACTTAAAAAATCGCCAATTTTCTCTTAAAAATTTACAACTTTTTGTGCAAATTTCCAGTGCCCGAATCCCTACAAATCAGGCACGGCAAAAACTCCATGGTTTTTCAGGCACTTCTAGATACAATATCCATGCCAAATCAGGGTCGTACCGTACTCATATCTGTATCAGATACGCTAATACGCATATCACGGCAGGGAGGCTAGTGTATTCGATAACTCTGATTAAAATTAGTTAAAAGCTTGCACAACCCTAATTAGGGCATTGAGATGGAGATTATAAAAAAGGCTTTGGGGACTCATTTGCGGAGGTTGGATTATTATTCTATTTTGGTATTTTGGAGGAGCTCTTTGGAGTCTAAACCATGGGACGGAAACCCTATGGGTATTCGGTTTCGATAGTGAAACTATTTTCCCTAGCTAGATTGAGGCGGATTCAGACAGGATTTTGTTGATAAAAATGCAGAATAATATATTACTAAATAATGATAGATTTTATTAACAGAAGAGCCTTGCTCTTATAGATTTTACAAACTCTACAAATTAGGGAGTAGAAGTAGTTAACTGAAAGAGTTAACTAAACGTAACTAAAACAAACTAAAGCTAAAGACTAAGTTAACTACAAGTTAACTTACGACTAACTAAAGACTAAATAAAGCTAAGATGACCATTAATATTACATTTAATATTTAATACCCTCCTTTAATGGTCATCGTACAAACAAAAACTAAGTCTACCCATATTGTGTTGGTCATCAAAATGCATAGTGTGAAGACTTCTGCTCAGTCTGCTCCGTTACGTGAGCACTTTGCTAAGATGCTTCCTGGTTGGACTTCTCATCAGCCAACCGCTTTTTGCAATACCTTTGTATATGACCAATCTTCCCACAGTAATGGAAAGTAAAAGACTTCTTGGAGCCCTCCTCTAAATTGCCTCGCCCTTTCTGCTGAGTGGACTTGCCTTTGCCAACATCCTTGGCTATAAATGCTTGTTCAACACTTGGAGACTCACTGCTGCTCCCAAATTGCTTCTTCCATCTATCCTACTACAAAAACTTGTTGTACATTTCATCAAACTTCAAGTCAACATTGGTGGATGTAATGTTGAGCATTTCGATGAAGTGCTCGTAGGAACGTGGCAAACTCTTCAAAGTGATCACCACCATATCCTCCTCTTCTATCTTACGACCAATGGCCTCCAATTGATTGTGAATATTTTTTATTTTCATCAAGTGCTCCTGCAAAGACACTTGGTCATCCATCATAATAGAAAAGAGCATATTCTTCAAAAAGAAAGCCCTTCCCTTGTCTGAGGTCTCATGAAGATCTTTCAAATGCTTTCAAGTCTCCACAATAGATTTACCAAATGGTATTTCTAGTAACATCTCATCAGCGATAGATAATTTAAGAAGCATGACTGCCTCCCTATTACTTCCATCATACTTGTCCTGATCCTTCTCAGTAGCAATGGGATGAACTTTTGTACCAAGAACAAGCTCATCCAAACACCGGTACTTAAAGATGGTAACCATCCTCTGCTTCCACGTGTTGTAATTCTTTCCATTGAACCTCTGTGAACTTTCCAACATAAGCTTGGACAAAGACGCCATCCCTCCCATTTTCCAAAGCACAAAAAAGCGAGGTAACTTTGTGATCAGCTGGCAAAACACTGGACAATCAGCTAGCACAATTCCGATTTTTCAAAAATCATCTAAAAAAAGACGAGGCTCTGAAACTGTAAGATTTTTTAAGGAAAATTTTGAAAACTCTATACAAAAATTTTATTTTTCCCAAAATTTCTGTCAAAACTAGCTCAAAATCTTTTCAAGCTGCCATGAAATATCAAAAAATCACCTTAGAAAAAATGGCACAAAAGTCAAGACAAATCCATTGGAATAAATTTCAAGGCACGAATTTCGATGTACCTAGAAAAAAATAGAGGCAACCCAGAAAATATCTCGAAAAACCCACAAAGAATCTACAATTAGAATAAAAATCCAGCTGGAAACAAAGGACAAATAACCCTGGCCGACTTTGCAGAAACCCTAGGCAACAAGTATAGTAATAGCAAACCCTAGCCACTGCAATCAACCCACAAACTGGAAGCAAAACAATCCCGTCACAGAGATTGCAGGCTAATGAAGAAAAACAAAGTCGCAGTAAAGACATTTCAAAAAAGGCACAAAATATTTCAAAAACTGCAAAACACAGTGCCCAGTAATCGAGCGCCAAAAAGGAGTTGAGTAAAGGCAGACATGATCATAACATCACAACCTACAGTCGCGCCACACAGAAGAACTGTGAAAACAAACCCGCGTCCAGATTCCGCCTTTCAGATCTTGCCACAAGATAGAGGTCGTGAAAAGATAAAACCCTAGCCGAAGCCCCAAAAAAAAAATGTGCACAAAACAAGAGACCCACAATGGAATGTACAGAGAATCCCATCCAAAAAAACGTGTTAAAAAACGGCACAATTTTTACAATCACGGGAACAAGCCCACGATTTCACATTTCAGAAAGACATCATACTAGGAACCCGCAAAAAGAAGCAAAAAAATCAAAGTCACGATTTGCATAAGTCTTTCGATCTCTCCAAAAAAAAAACCCTTTAGCCACGATTTGCTTCCATCAAAATGACATGAATCCTCTGCAAAACAAACCTGCAAAAATCTTCTTAAAAAATAGGCGTGATTTCAACACACAAAAAAACCCTCGATTTTTCATAGAAAAAAAAAATTCTTAAAATTTCTTTACTCAAAAAAATTCCAAATTTCTAACTAGGTTTTGGAACCCGGAGCTCTAATACCATGTTGATAAAAATGCAAAATATTATATTACTAAATAATGAGATAGATTTTATTAACAGAAGAGACTTGCTCTTATAGATTTTACAAACCCTACAAATTAGGGAGTAGAAGTAGTTAACTACAAGAGTTAACTAAATGTAACTGAAAGAGTTAACTAAACGTAACTGAAATAAACTAAACCTAAAAACTAAGTTAACTACAAGTTAACTTACGACTAACTAAAGACTAAATAAAGCTAAGATGACCATTAATATTACATTTAATATTTAATAGTTTGTAGTTGTGCTTCAACGATTGGAGTGATCGATTGTGATAATTTGTGAATCTTGCTAGGCAAGACAAATTATCAAAGACAATTTGGAGTAAAAGATTATCTTCTTTGCTAAGTGTGAAGGTCTATATTGGAATAATGAATATGGGTGAGGATTTTGATGCAAGTTGAGTTGGGTATTCAGTTGGAAGGGATTATCTAGAATTTGAGTTTGGCTATCAGTTCGAAGGGTTTTGCATTTCATGAAGTTTTCTTCGGGCTATTTGGTTAGGCAACTTCAAGTAAATGAGTAAATGGAAGCCATGTGGGTCGACATAGCATGGAGAGGGTTTATTGTTCAAACTGCTGGAGATTAATCTGTTCAGTTGGACGCCTGGCAGTTTAGAAATTTAGAGGTTTAAGCACAGCAAATACTCGCCTAGGGTTTAGGCGTGAGTTATGGGCTAAGTTGTGAGACTTTCTAGCTGAAGTCATGGCATTTTAAGGTGTTGTTTGTTACATTTACCTCTGGCGCCCAAGTATGCAGTGTTCCAGCAAATGTGTGGGTATGAAATAACATCTTTCTGAAGTTGTGAATGCCAAGAAGCTGATGCATGCGGACTAGGAAGGTCGTGGGTCCATCTGGAAACCCTAGCACTGCTTTAAGTTGATATTCAGAGTATTGGAAGCTATAGGAAGTGTTTGACATGACTCTCATTAAGGCGACTACAAATCTGGGTTTTTCACCTGATTCCATCACTTCTACAACTGCTGCCAATCATTCCCGAGTCTGCTACAAACCATATTGTTATCAGATTGTAGTTCCTATATTACGGTACGCTTTGTAATGTGTGCCGTACATTTTAATATCAGTCCATTGCTGTCTACCACTCATATGCTTAAATTTGTAATTATCAGTGTATTTCTCTATAGTTCAGTCATATTGTTAATCTAGAACTTAATCTGGAACTGAAATGCAGTCATATTGTAATCTGGAAATCATATGTGCTCAGTCTGGAAGTGGAATATTGTGGTTGGAGTCTTGAAATATCAATTTGTAACTCTGCTGTTCTCAGTTTATAATGAAAGGAACTCAATGTGTCTGCTATAATGTATTTGAAAGTTCTCAGTTATTATCTTTTGCAATGTAATGTGTAAGTTTGACAAAATGAGTTGTGTCAAACTAGAAAAGTCTTCTTGAAATTTGTGCAAGAATTAGTAGGGGTTCTTACAAAGTGGATGAAGCAAAACAACAAGTGGATCAATAAATGGGACATTCAACTGAAAGAGAGTCCTAACACTAATGAGGAAATAAAAAAATAGGTGCTAGAAAAACTCAAGACTGCCATGTAGACAAAGCAAATTGGTCAAAAAAAAAAGATTATTATGTCAAAGAGTTTAACCCCACATGGGAACATGATGAAAATGCATATTTGTGGGCTACAATTAAAGGGGAAAGTGAAGTTGTTAATTGCACAATTGAGAACTGGATCTCATCATCTTAGTTGCAAGACCAACAAATGGACTATACCTAAGGAATATTGGGAAATGAGAACATTCCTATTCTGCAACAAAGGGGTGGTGGAGATAGAATGGCAATTCATCATGGAGTGCACAACCTATGAGGATAAATGTATCCAGTATGAAAACAATTTGAAAGTAGACAACCTAACCGCTTACTGAGGAAGCAAGGCTTAACAAAACTACGAGTTTTTTTTATCAAGATCCACAATAGAAGATCCAACATCAAAAAAAGTTTCAAAATTCCTTAAGGCTACAACTCTTGGTCCCTTAGACTACTTGGTCTCATGGACATCATTAAAATATTTCATTTTGTTTCATCAAATGTCCCAAAGACTTGGAGGGTACATCCCTTTTTTAAATTTTTCCAAGACTGGATTACTTGCTCACTTGGTATACAAAATTAAAAAAGGAAACTTAAGGAAAAATAAATGTTGAAAACTCCTAAAAAGCTATAAGGGGTTGGATTGTCACTGCAAAGTTAGCACATTTTATTTACCTTTTAAAATTTCTGCTGCTTTTAGTTTGAAATCAAGAAGATATTTTTCATGCCTAAAACTGTGTTCTGGCATCCCCATCCTAGAAACTTAGAGAAGCACTGCTCAAATCAAAGGCTTGGTTAAGATCATTTGATAGGCCTTACTGCCTTAGAGTGGATGGTAGGGATTAGCTTTGTACAGAACCCTCATTTAATAAGCACTGTCTTTGATTCTCTCCAATACACACCAAGAATAGTAGACCCCTAATAGAAAATCCCGATTTAAGGATGTGTGTTTTTATAAGAAGGAAATTTTGACATTGTGTGATCCCTTTCCATATCCCACTTGGGAGAATGGAAGTTAGCAAACTCCAATAATATATTGTCATTTTAAGTTCAAAAAATTTGGATTCATTTATTCAATTTGGACACCATTCCCCCTACATGATGGTGAGGCTAGAGATGGAAATTTGATGAGCCCTTCACAACAAATGCCCTCAAATGCATATCACTGGAGTCCAACCACTTCAATTGAGGATAAGATCAAAGTCTACTAGATACTTAAAACATAAGCTTTTGGCATCATTACTCAAATTCCAAGGAACTAATGGAGTCTCAACCAAGCCAAAATAAAGTTTGTATGGTTGGTCCCTTGTTCACAGCCTTCGGCAAAAGGTTTTTTTATTTTGGATTCACAGCACTGGTGTCTTATAAAGTTGCTTTGTTGGGAGATGATTGTTGCTGGGATGTTAATTTTAAAAAAGCATGATATATAGTTAGAATGAGATTATGTATCATGTATGGAAATTTCTTAGTCCAAGTGGAATTGAAAAAGCAACTACACAACTTATATTTTATCTTTCGGGTGTACCTATAAAATGAATCTTTACTAACGTAAACATCATTCCAAGTTGAGAAGTTGGCCATGGAGGTTGACCACCTCGAGCAACTTTCATTAATTGGGTAGTGCAACATGCACATTCAACATGGTTACTCTAAAAAACTATGAAGCACTTTCAAAGGTCTGAGGAAGATCATTCCCAGCCATCTAGGAGCCACCTATTGGAAATATGGACAGAGATAGACATAAAATAAATCACAATAATATTGAATTAATCTCATCTCATTTACATACGTTAAATGCATATATATATAAGTTTTTAACAACCTATATTATAGAAAGGTTGTTCTACCTCCTATGACCACTCCTCTAAATTTGTGAGTTGTTTTAACAACTCAAACAAACTCACACGTACAACAAGATAATTTACACATATGGCTAACTAACCTATCAAATATTTAATATTCCTAACACTCATAATTACTACATGAGTTATTACTTTAACTCACTTTACGTCACACATTCTATCACATGTGAACACTAACATGAATTTCCCAACATTCCCCCCCTTAGTGTGAACATGGGAAGAACTCACACCCTTCATCTGTAGTAAACCCAACTCTTGTGGGTCATGATCTTGATTCAAACGAAAGGAACCTCCCATCAACCTTTCATGGTTTTCACACAAGTTTACCACAAACCTAGACATGAACAAGAACCCATTCATCTGTTCACCTTATGTGGTTTTCTGGATCCTCCCACAAACCCTTTCAAGATCCATGAACTGCATTACACTATGCTTTTGTTCATTACAATATTTTACACTAGGAAGTTATATAATCAACATTCATATTGCAAAAAGGAATGGAACATTGGTTATATTCCCCCCCGCAATGTAAAATTCCACTTATTCACACAACCAGGAACATTGAAAAACAAACCATATCATGTTGCATACTAGAAAAGAAAATGCCACCAAAGCTAATAAGCGTCCCTGTCGTTGGTGACTGACGAGAGGTTGCTAATTGACCTCCTTCCTCCATTTATCTGCTGCTAGCTCAGCCGAAATTAACTATGAGACTCATTTTTATAATGCCCCCCTTAAACTAAAGAAAATAGAAGGTGTCGGGCTCCACCGATAATGCACCGATTTACAAACAAAATATTTTTATTTATGTTTATTCTATTTTGTTTAAAAAAATAAATAAAAAATTAAAATATCGCCAGGGCAAGAGAGATCCAACTGACGTCTTGGATGTGAGAGCCTCACGAGAGAAGGAAGCCCAATCAACATCCTTAAATGCTATCACCAATAATGGACTGATATCATATGCAATACATAGGCCAAAAACAATGTCACCGTGGAATACGAAGCCGGTCTGCCAAGACGCGACAAGTTGCCACTCTTTGAACCATAACCAACACAATGAGATAAGTCGTGGCCCAGAAATAGATCTACTAGTTTGAAGTCTATCCACTAGTAATTATGATGTCCGCTCATGCCACCAAACAAACACAAGTCGTGGCAGCCATTGAAGTTGAACAAGCAAATGATGCACAACAAAATATGACTTGCCTAGCTAGTAGACACTCAGTTTCGGTAAATACACAGGTCAAATGAACTATCGGGCCTCCAAAATGGCAAAACATAGAGCAAAGAATGGAGAAGCTTGTCGATTCACCAACAACCTTGTATAATCCGCCGCAAAAATACTTTATGCCAAGGGATTTACACACAGATTAAGCTCGAGCCAACAATATCGAAGGCTCTATCAAAAATAATTTGACCGTGTGCCACAAATATGAGGAGCCGAATAGATGTGTGATCCCCCAATAGTCATAAACAGCCAGTCACATAAGCATTCCAATCGAAACGCCCTTGAATAAGGAAACGCGCAGGCTCCTAACACCAACTCTCCAATGTCATCATAAGCATCGCCTTGATTTAGCAATATCAAATACGAAAGGAAAAATATATCTTACATCCCACAATATCCTCCTGCTTTCATAATATCACTCTCAACTACAATAGCAAAATCGATTCCACCATATTCTCCTAAACCTGCTCTGATATCATATTGGAAATATGGACATAGATAGACATAAAATAATCCCTGACTAGTTTAGCCACATAACCCACATTGGCACAGCAATTGATCAGAATGGACCTCACACCAGCCCCAGGAAACCATGGCCACTGATTATAGTATTTGACTTATCACGGATATCTATCATAAAGTAATCATGAATCTTTATGTAGTCTCAAAACTGGTGGGAAAGTAAATGGAAAGTTGGTTTTTTTATGAGAAATTTTTTGTTATGTAATGATTGGAAAACAAATTTAGAAATCCTACCATTTAGTTTACTAATCTGGTCAGCTACTGTTCATTCTTATCATTAGCAAGTAACTGCAACATAAAAGGGATCATTTTTTTATGATCAATTTGAAGCATGGATTCATTCCCCTCTACATAAAACTAAAAATGTCACTTTGAAGGAAAAAAATCAATTATAATGATTCCATATGCATGAAAACATGCATAATATATCGAGAAAGTCCCTCAAGTAACAAGTGTAAATAGGATAACTGAATTCTATTTTTGCCACATTTATCCATCATCCTTAAACTCCTTGTTCAATCTCTGTCCAAAGTCATAAATAAGCCTGTGGTTTGACAAATATTGGGCCTATCGTCGAGAGCAAACCCTTCACTTCAACTCATTCAAAATGAACTTGTCTCCCTTCTAAAGCCTCCAATGCATGGCAAGAGAAGCCAGCAGCTAACTTTTCTAATAGTATTCTTTATCCTTCATTTATGAGGAAGAAAAATAATTTTTTTGTAGGGTGATAAAACTAAGTTAGATATAAAATACCAGAAAATGAGCTTCATATGATATCTGAAGTAACACTAGCTTAGAATTTCAGGATGGGTTCACTTCAATCAAACCTTCTGCTTCAGCGACGTCTGCAACATGTTTAAAGAATTCCAATCCTTTGATAAAGTTTTTCACTTTCCAGTCTCTGTGCAACCTCAGTTTGCCATCTTCATTCAAAATATTCCATCCTGGGATCTAAATAAAACAGTGGAATACTTTGAGCTCTAGTGAAGATTGAAATTATTCATGAACACAAATTAGCTGGCAAGAAAGAAGATTGAATATAGACCAAAGTTACTATTTTACCTTCTGTAATAGCTCCTCTGCCAGTTCTATGGACATGGGTTTCAAGTTCTTTGACTCACATGGCACACACTTTTTCTCTGCCAATTCTGCTTTTTTACAAGTAACAAAAACAATTTCAGTGCAACAATAACTTGTACAGAAGCTGTGTTTCTGTATAATTTGTTTCAAGTTTTTACATTCAATAACTTTTGTAATGCATATATAAAATGACCAGCTTTACAAATAATCCACACTGCTTTATATCCAGTGGCAAAACAGGACTACGGCATAAAAGAATAATTTTAAATACAATAAACAATTTATATTACCAAATCATGCCATACCACAAGTAAAACTGTAAAACTAATAAAGCATTTCAAAAATTCAAGCCAACATGCGATGTGGCAGACACCTAGCATTCTTTTAGTACATTATAACAATTCATGTTAATTAACGAGAAAGCATCATTTATGAAAAACACGGATGTTAATTTACTGATGTACATGTCTGTTGTTAACAACACAACCACAAGACGGGATTTAGAACATAACATCTGTTGCAAATGGAAAAGGATTTAGAACATTATATTGTTTCCAATGTATAAAGGACAAGTAGAAATTTGAATTTTCTTACCTGAATAGTATTAATAAGCATTTTAGCACTTCCTTATCCAAAGTTCTTTAAAAAACAATGGTAGCTTGTCTATGCATGTTGGTTTGTTTAGAGACGTAAATAAATGTAATATAGAGGAAAGTCCAAATGTGAACTCTCCTTCAAGATAAGAAAGAAAAATTCATGGTTCACGCTACACAGCATACTTGTAACTTTTTCATGTGAAATCAGCAACAGCATTACCAAAATATGGAAGACCTTGTATCAAAAGGTGATCAAGCAGAGGATAATTTACATACCTTTATCTTGAGAAACTTTAGTAACCATACTCAAAAACCTTCCAGCAGGTGATATTTTATGGCTAAGCATGTCATGACTGATAGAAGGTGACCTTCCAACCAAAATCACATTGCCCAGATTTCTATGGGTCTGCACAATCCAAGCACAAAACTCTCCATCAGAAAACAAATTAAGAAACTCATTGTAATGTATAATGGCAAAAGGCACTGTAGACTATGCATAGATGGATTTTCATAAATCTTTGGTCATATATTTTTCAATGTGTACCTGGTTATTACTCTTTCTAAAAGACTACATCCTGAATCAATTCCAAAAAAAGGATAAACATAATAAAAGAATCTTCTCTAAAGAGTGCCAAAGAAAATGAGAAGCAACATTTTGTCTATGATACACTTTCTATGAGGCATAAAAGCTTCCATTATATTTCATGCTTAGCATTGGAAAGTATTCTCAATCAGTCTAAAATAAAAGCTACAGAAACAGCAGATTGATTCTCCATTACTTGAGTTCATAGCATAAGAAGAGAATATATTATCTCCCAGGAAAGAAAAGAATTTGAGAGGGAGCTCACATAATTCTAAGTTCTAACTTTTCATCATTCAGGACATTAAAAGGCAAAGTGGTTATCAAGAAAAAACAATTTGATTGTGATGGAGGATACTGACTACGTACTCACAGAAAAATATACACTGAATAGCAACAGATACAGCTAAACAATGAATGAAACAGAGAAATATGCATTTTGCACCTACTATAATCATTGTTGAAACAAAATAGAAAAATTTATTTCTGTTGTTATCAAAGTACAATTATGAATGGAAAATTATTACATCATGATCAGATAATAATATAGACATGCTTGGCATGACCGGCAAAATGAATGAAAGATGTCTATCAGTTTCCAAGGCTACATCAAATGAGAGGTATAATGAATGAAAAAATCAATAATTTTCACACTGTTTTGTAAAATATTTGCAACCATCAAACATTTTTATTTAATTGTCTGTTTTGATATTAATCTATCAATAAAGTGGCTCCCAATTATTTATTTCAAATAAAAACATAGAGCTAACCACAATGATTAATATTCATAAATCCACTTTCTAAAGATGAGCATCGTGTTTAATTATTCAGGAGCAGATTACAGTTGCAGCAATGGAAAGGAGAATTGATGTGGTATCCTAAGGCTTTAGAATGGAATAGAGGGATTCTGATGCATGCACCATCTGAGGAATGGAAGATTCCTGTAACTCCAGATTAGTCAACGGGTGGCAGGTGCAAACAACTCTACTGTCCTAGGATGTGAAGTATGAAACCGTAAAAAGTATATCCATCTCTACATATGTGTAAGGAGGAACTATCATAGAAGGAATCTAGGCACTAAAGCCAAATGTTAAAGAAGCATTCAAGCAGCGCACGAAGTATATTATGATTATGTTGAGAGGAGAAACTTCAATCTACTATCATCCTGTGAAAAATATGAACTGACACTCAAGGGTGATTGATTTTCACCAGTCTAGCTTCCTTGATTCTTAAACCAAATGTTTTCAAGGATGCAACTTTTTGTTGTTTTGAAAGAGGTTTTACTCCTACATGCTCCCCACTTCGCTAAACTTCTGCATTCTCACATTTTTCCTGCCACAACTCCCACATTTTTGGGCCTATCCACATATTTCAATACTCTTGAATTCCTCTGTTAATATTGGCTATCCAGTCCATTGCAGGAATTCTGTTTAGTCTCTTAAGAGATCAAAATATTTTTCCATACTGCAGGGTTGGTTGGCCACAAAAAATTAAACTTCAATTCTGATGGTGTTTGCTGGTTTAGTATTATATAGGTTATCAATTTTGCCCTACAATATAAATACTCTTATTTTCTAGTCTTCTCTGTTGGCTTCTATTAAGAAAACTAGCATCTGATGTTGCCAAATGAAGTTCTCACAATGTGTTCCCCATTTTCAAAGAAGTTCATAGTCTTTATGAGGCCAAAATATTAATTAATGTTGTTTTGAAGTTTGGTGATTGTGGGGTTCCTGTTTATTGAATGTCTATTTTTAATAGATGCAGAGTCTGCAGACAAGAAGACAGTCAGTTTTTGATAGACCTTCTTGTTAGTTAATTTTTAAGTAAAGTCAAAGTTGCATAGAAGCTTGCCATAATGCACCTTGATTAAGAACAACTCTTGCATGAGATGGGCTACAGGCAGCTCTTTCTGGATTGACAATCTCAAATCCATGTCATCCACTTGGGTGCAGTGTAAACTTTACTGCTCAGTGAAGTATATGCCAAACCCACACCTCGCCTTGAAGTGATGATATCAAGAAGATGGCATCTTTAGCAGATATATTGGATTTCTAATTACTAGACTGTACAAAGAACTAATTAAATGTAGATCAGATTAAGTATATTTAAGCATACTGAACTGATCTGTGAATTTTTCGGATCAGTCATCTTATGTTATCGATTTCCTGAGCATAATATATCTGTGCAGTAATTTTCTCAGTATTTCTATTTTTTTTAAATCCTGTTAGTGCATAGTTCTACTTTACGAGAGCATATTTGTGTACCTTGGATGTCAATTTCCAGATACTATTTCTGTTATTAAAGTAATTATTTTTCTAGAGATTGATTCTTTATTCTTTTCTAGGTACATAGATCCATAAAAAGCAATATCTCCACCCGGCATCAAGTAATTGGTGTCGAGTAGCTAAAAGTTCCACTTGGCATTAAGTGATCAATATCTCCACCCAGCATCAAGTGAAGAAACGTTCACCTGGTGCCAACTTTAACAATTTCCACTTCCTGGCATCTAAAGGTCAATTTCCTAGCAGTTAAACCAACAAATTTCAATTCTATTCAAGTATATCCAAGGGTACACACACAGTGATGATGATAATTCTTTGTCAAAATCTAGTCTACTTCATCCTCTGAGCACAAATTAGATTGTTTGCAGGTTTATTTTTGAGGTTTCAATGCCATACAAGCAAACAAAAAGGCACAGCAAGGTTTAAATACTCATTCCACATCAGTTACACCAGCTTCCAGCGATTTCATGCTTGCCAAATCACTACTGCAGTCACTGAACCTGCAAAATATTCCTTTCCAATCTGTTACAGTGATTTCATAATAGCAAAATCATTATTTCTGAGTTGTGAAAGAGAAGGGTGTTTTGAAATTGTGGAGCTGTAAGAAGACTGTTGATGTAATTGCAGCTTCGGGCTTCATTCTTCCTTATTTATATGTGATTATTCAATGTAAAGAGACGCTTCACATGGCAACTTTGTAATTATCTTCTTGGCCGACCTTCCTTGTAAATTGTATTTATTAAATTGAAATTATATTTTTATGATGGCCGACCTTGCATGAAAAGGTGCGACCTCTCTCCTTCAAGTTGTATAAATACAAAATCATTCCACTCCATTTGGGTATCAATTAAGTTTGAGCATTTCTTCTCTTCCAAGTGCGAATTCTTCAAGGGCAGATCAATCAAGTGTAAATTGTGAATAATCAAGAGCAGATAGTGAATTGCTTAAGGGCAGATCTGAGTTACAAGGAAGTGTTGATTATTTGTTATCATTGCATCTTGTGAAGGTGCTGCATATCGGCCTCGAGATTGACCTCATTGTAATGAGACTTGTTGCCATTATTGATATATAATAGAAAGATATTTGTTGCTGGGTTTTTCCCTCAATAGGAGGGTTTTCCCAGGGTATTTGCTGTGTCTTTGTGTCTGATTTTGAAATTAATTTATGTGCATTAAATCTGATCATAAAAACTAACATGGTATCAAAGCGGGTTTGAAGAAGATCTTGATCAGATTGTTATTACAGTGATACTCTTTACTCTCTTTCTCATAGTTGTTTACTTCTATCTCTTTGTCAAGATGGTGTTCGGTCTTAAGCTTGAGGATAGACTTGAAGGAGCATCTAATTTCACATCTTGGAGATTCAGAATTATGCTCACCTTGGAAGAAAGTGAATTGGTCGAGTTTGTGGAGAGCAAAGTCCCCGAACCTATTGATGAGGAAGAGAAGGTACAATGGAAGAAGAAAGATATCAAGGCAAAGAAGATGTTAGTTGATTCCATGAAGGATCATATCGTTCCTATTGTCTTCAAGTTGAAGACGGCAAGAGAGATGTTTAAAACTTTGGAGGAGATGTACGAAATCAACAACACAAGTTGGGCACTTGCATTAAAGCAACAACTTCATCATGTTAAGATGGCGGAAGGAGAATCTGTCACCGCTTACTTCATGAAGATTTCCGAATTGAGAGATCAGCTCTCTTCTATTGGTCATTTTGTTGATGTCAAGGATTTGACCATGTTGGCTCTTAATGGTCTTCCTTCATCTTGGGAGTCTTACATTCAAGGAATCAACGTGAGATCAAAATTTCCCAAGTTTGATCGTTTGAGGGCGGACTATATTCAAGAGGAGTCTAGGTTGGCTACGAGAGGTATTGTTCGAAGCTCTACAAATGAAGACATTCATGTTCTTTCCACTCAATCCTCGAAAAAGAAAGGGAAAGAAGGAAAGAAAGGATATTTCAAGAGGAATAGAGATAAAGGAGCTGATGGTGCTCCGCATTCAAGAAGTGGGACCTCTCTAAAGTCCAATGTTTTCATTGTGACAAGTTTGGTCACTATGCAAAGGATTGCCCAACCAGGCCTAATCAACATGCTTCATTTGCGGATGTGGATGAAATCTCCCCTCAAAAGGATTCTAGGGAATTTCTATTCTAAGTCATGGGCCTGTGTTCAAGCAGTGAAGGTTGTGTGTTGATCTGTGCGTAAGAGCAGTGTATCTTACTGTGTCCAGTATTTGCATCCATCAAAATATTCAAAGAGATAAGCATTCTTTGTTTGTTGAGTTATATCATTTAGTTGGATCTTGTAATTAGTAAAGAGAGATAGTGGTTCCTCTCGAATTGTGTTCTCTAGCTTAAGATCCTTTGAAGATTTCATTTATTGCAAGTTATTTCATGCTAGTTGTGAAGATTTCTAAGTGTGACTCTAAAATAAAAGGAGAATTACAATTTCGATGGTGATTAGCTAGTCACATCGATATCATTCTCTAATGCATGAACTGTGATAAAGCCTTGAACTCTTAGAGAGAGTTGGTTCTAATTGCTAATTGCATAATGCATTCAAGAAATCTATAGTTGTGCAGATTATCTTTTGTTGTGTTGAGTTTAGTACTCTCAAGAGGAGTAAAAGATGGAAGAAAGAGTTATTTCAGGATTCAATAAAGATAAGTTCTTTATCCCTTCATTCTCATCTTTTGATATTTGCTACATGTTTCACTTGTAGGTTGATTTCTTTATTCATGTTTTAATATTGTTCATAACACTCTTATGTGTTCATGCTATAACTTGTCATAGCAAACCTTGTATGATTCTAGCCTTGATATTTCTTTGGATAGTTATAAACTATTTGTAATCTCTCTCTATATCGCTTCCAGGATGGATCGAGAAGTAAGAAGGTGATGAGAGATTGCTTAGTGATGAAAAGCTTGAGGCATCTTGTGAGGAAGTCATGCCGACCAAAGAAAAGATCAAGCGTGAAGTCACAACTTGCAGCCATGGGACTGAGTTGGTGGCTAGAGGGAGCTCACTTCCAGAAGTCTTCTTTGCAATCTCTAAAGCAGGGATCAAGAGGGAGTTTTGTAACTCATTGAGAAGAAATGAAGATTACCGTATTGCAAGGCTAGGTGCTAAACCCTTAGAGGATCCCTTCAGCTGCTAAGATCATAATTGCTCAAGACTATCATCTGGATTTGACATTGGTAGCTCCGCAAACCTATTTAGAATAGTGTGATTTGGGATGGGTTGAGGAGGACTATCCTAAACTCTCTATGATACCAGAGGTGTGCACTGGAAAAAATTTATCTAAGGCGAGTGTTGCAGGCAATCTTAGACGAAGAGGTTAGAAGGTTGATGCAAGTACTTGAAGATTCAGAGGGAGCCTACTGAACCTGAAGAAGATGGTAATCTAGTTGATCTTGGTTCTTTATGTTGGTTTATGGAAACCAATTTTTAGAAGCTTAAGGAGGCTGCAGCTAGTTCAAATCTGGTAGATCCTACTATGTACAGTTAGTTGATTGGATCGTTGATATATCTATACTAGACCAGATTGCAGTAAGTGCATTTTGTCGAGTTCATGTGTGAACCAAGGAAGGTACATCTTGTTGCAGCGAAACATGTTCTGAGATACTTGTGTGGCACAGTTGAATATAGGTTGAGATATT
>VDFB02184399.1:0-19361 GCA_007258455.2 Sequoia sempervirens | reverse complement strand
TTTAAGCACCAAATGAAATATGAAGATTGTTTGTTCAATTTTTAACCCAAAACGAACTCTAGTAAGTTTGTCCTAAGATTCATTTTAATCCCCTTGCAATGAAAATCAAATTGTTCGTTTTAGACCCAAATGAAAATTAGTGTTCTAAACGAAAAGAAAACAAATTCTGAGGTAGTGTTGGATCAACACTCATGTTAAAAAAACAATTGTGTTTCTCAAAAAAAATTTCCTCCTTCGCTGCTTGATAGCTTTCTTTTTCGCTTATTCTTTCACCTTTGCTTTTCCTCTTGTAACCTTTTGTCACAATTCATTTTGTACCTTTTCCTTTCGCTTTTCTTTCGTTTGTACCTTTTTCTTTTCTTTGTTTTTGTTTAAAAGAATCATGTGATAACCAAGTTATTAAATTTGTTTTGATTATTAACTTCAAGCCATAGCATGATATCAATTGAAAAGACAAATGATCATGATAATAAAATGAGCATTTATAAGTAAATCCTATTTTTCACAAACTTTAAAGCAAACTTTAATCAGACATAAAGATTTTGCTTAATCAAGTAGTAAAGTCTTTTTTTGTACCAATAGTTCAATTTCACCAATCTACTTGATCTTGTATGAAAAATGTGATAGACTTTGCTTACCAGTCACCAAATCTATTATTGAGAACATCAATATTAAATTCCAAGACATGAATAAAATGCATTCACTAAATATAATCATATCACAAAATCCTCATTTTCCTGAATTTTCCCTCAAACACAGTCATTAGAAATATTTGAACTCTTTAAAATCACATGGATCTTATAAGTCAAAGTTACTTTTTCAACCCAAATATATATCTAGGAATATGTACTTTGTTCTAAGATGATTAGTTCAGCTATGCATCAACAATGTAATTAATATGGCAAGCAGGTTTAAAGACTTCTTGATTCGACACCTCCTGGAAATTATTGCGTTGGATCCTGCAAAAGCTATTAGTAGATTTGATTTTAAGTCTTGAACTTATGAAATCAGCTGCACAAATGATTCATACCACATTAGTCCAAAAAAGGCACTGACATTTTTAATGATGTACTGACATATACACTCAACGAGGCGTGGCAGTTAGACAAGGCGTGCAGACTGTTTGTCAGAATGCCTCATTCATTCACCTTGTATTTGCTGCTGCGCCTTGTATGCACCTTGTAATCATTCATTCCATGAGGCTATCGAGGCTGCGGAAGAGATTTTGCAGATCAAAAAAATAATAAAAGCATTAATAAATGAGAGGTCAGATAGATGTCAGCCCAAGAAAATTCCAATATGCATCCATTCAAACTTAATGCTGGTTGGTGATTTGTAGGCGTGATCTCCAGCAACAACGACTGTCTTTATGAACTCTATGCAGCCAAGCATTAGTTTATACAATCAAATCTTTACCAGCGTCATGTGGTCTCATTGAATGCCATGTAAGTCAATATCCTGCCAGTAGCCTCCCGGCTTCTTTGCTAGCATCCATTGCAACCTGCGCCAAGACATAAATTTAGAGGGGCACGCAAATTGTTTAACAAGATTCCTTTACCAGCATCCTCACTGCCCTGGTAGATGTGTTTGCAGCATGTGGAAGCATAGGCAAGGTACGCGAACTGTTTGACAGATGAATGCAGAAGCATAGACAAGCCGCGTGTCTCTTCCCGACAGAAATATGGAAGCATAGACAAGGCGCGTGAACCGTGTGACCGAATATCTTAATAAACGTGAAGCACAGGCAAGGCACGTGAACTCTGAGACAGGATGCTTTAAAGTTCTACAGTCTCATCAAACGCCATGGTTGCAGTATAAACAAAAAATTAATCAAATAATGCCAAAGCGATTATTCAAAGCTTCAAAAAAATTTCAAGCCAAAGCAATTGGTGGGTGTAGAGACAGGCTCTCAGAGACTTTAAAAACTTTCAAGCCAATGCATTTGGTACGTGTAAAACGAATGTAGAGACTTCAAAAAATTTCAATACAATGCAAGTTGTGAAAGTATAGATAAGACACGTGAACTGTGTGACAGAATGCTTTAAAATAATGTGTCTCCTGGACTGCTATGTTTGGCATAATGTTCTCTCAGTGATAGAAAAGACAGCCTTGCACATTATAGCATTTCTCAGTGCTGGGGATGTCGGAGTGATTAGCATTGTCGTTCGACAAACCAAGAGACATTTCCATGCGGGAATTGCTAGGGACAATGATTGCCAGACCTGCACAAAATAGATTCACTGCCTGCGCGCAAATATACCGTAACAATATTATCAATCAGTTTATAATGCAAATAACATGAATAACGTGTAGATTAAATGCTGAAATGTAGTTGGAATTTGATCTTTACGACACCGAATAGACTCATTAAAAGGCTTCAAATGTGATTAACAGGCGTACAAAACAGCAAAATATAAATATTGCAGGATTTTAATGGGTGTTCCCTTAATACTGCAGAGATAAATCATACAGCCGCACCTCTGTCAATGGTTTATAACATTTATTCTTCTGATATGGACCGAATGCCTACCCAAGTTATATACATATGTATCTTTTGTAACATAGATTTATATCATTCATCCTTTGTATGCAAAGAATGGAGCTATCAAATGCACAGTTCACTTGAATCTTTACGTATCCATATTGAAGAACGAGTTACCACTCAAAATTGGACAAAACATATTCAAAATGCAGAGGAATAGGAGATGCACATTTATTCATTTGAAATATTTCTGTAAAGAAATGCAATCAACCTATGCCTAAAATAGACTTATCATAGAAATTTTAGAAACCTTCCTAACTGTTATGTTACTAACAGCTGCACAGTAAGAAAAAAGAAAGCCCTCCTTCTAGCGCCAATGTGAGTGCCTTTAAAAATCTACAAACACTAAACTCAAACAAGGGTTAGCACCTACAAATCCTTCAAGAACACTCCCATGGAATACCTTGCAAAGTGCTTAAAACATGTAACAAAAGGATGAAAGAAAGCTACAAGCATCATGAAAGCAATCACAAATTACCTATTCCATAGTTGGATTGGTGTCACATGTGCTAGTGACCCTTTCCCAATCCTTGATCAAAGCTCAAATGATAAAATGAAAATGGAGATGGTGGAGTGATGATGAACAAGATCAAATCTCAAATGAAGAGAGTAACCTTGCCTAAAATTGTGAAGGATTTCTAAAGATGAAGCACCTTTTAAAGATTTTCAAAAATGCCAAGTGTTGAAGAGGGACCAATGTGGGATAAAAAACAAGCCAATGAGTTGAGGACACTTGTCATCATGTGATTAGTTGGATGTATGTGCAAGATTTGGGAAGAGTTCCAAGAGGGGAAATTTTGAATTCAAATTTGCAATAAATTTTGAGAGGGACAAGAAAGAAGAGCAATAAATGCCCTGTTTGACTTGTCATGTTGAGGGAAAATGAGGTTTTAATAAATCAATAAAATTGATTTATTGTGCAAGTGGCTAGATCTAGATAATGCAAGTGGGATGGGATTAGCATTAGATTAGGATTAGATGATGGTTATGCTGATTAATGTTGATTAGATGATTTGACTTTTAGGACTTAAATAATTGATTTATTTAAATCAGAAAATGGTGGAATATGATTTAGGATTTGATTTAAAAAAGTCATGATTTATTTTGATGAATGGAATATGATTATGCATGATGTAAATTTGACATGTCTACATTTTTCCCCTCTTTGAAGCAATGTACTTTGTTATGTTGGTTCAAAGAATAAACTTCTTCTGATCGAAATTCTTAAAATTTTCTGATTTTTCAGATGCCCATGAGAAAGTACATTGGTACAATAACAACATCAAAGACTCCATCAAGCAAGCAATGAAGACACTTGTTCAAATTGGGTGCAAGTAGAACCTCAAAACTGGTATGCACATTAATATAATTACTATTTGGCTGGTTAGAAAAAGGATTCACTACCCTACTGAAGTGAGTTGAAATATATTTCTTACTTTGCATTGTCAATTGGTGTACATACTTCGTAAACATTCAATTGATTTAATCTCATATCAAACATGTTCATCATAAGTCAAACATTCAATTGATTTAATCCCTGGCAATCTTATAGGGCACTAAAAACTAAAATATTCCTTGAAGAGAATGTTTTTCCATCAACTTGCAAAGAAGCGCATCTGTTGTTGGTTGAGTTGGGGATTGAATATAAGAAAACTGATTCATGTAAAAATGATTGCATTTTATATAGAGATGAATATCAAAACAAGGTAGAATCCCATGTATGCAAAGAGAAGAGATATCGTACAGATGTACAAGGTCCTATAGTTCCAAAGAAGGTTTTACATCACATGCCAATTATACCTAGAGTTCAATGAATGTTTTGTTGCAATTCACTAGCACAATTGATAGACTGGCATGCAAAAAACAAGAGTAAAGATGGATTCATGCGAATTTTGACCAACTCCAAAGCAATGAAACACATAGATGAAAAGTGGACAACAAAATTCAAAGATGAACCCCATAGTAACAGGTTTGGTCTTGCAATTGATGGAGTGTGCCCATTCTCTTTCTTGAGCTCAAATTATAGTGTTTGGCCATTCAGATTGATAGTATACAATATTCCCCCATGGATGAGTGTTAGAAATGAGCACCTTATGCCGACTCATTGTTCCAAGAAAACATCAAGTTAAAAACATGGATGTTTATCTTGCACCTTTTATTAATGAGATGCAACTGCTATGGAAAGGCATAAGAATGTATGACATATCGCGTCCTCCATCAAATAGGTCCTTCATGTTGTATGGTGTGCTATGTTGGACTATTCATGATTTCCCAGGGCTTGGTGTTTATTCTAGTATGATAAAATATCTACATATTTACACTCATAATTTATTTTCATCTCAACTTTCATACTTAGTTTTATACTATTTTTTTTATGTTATTAACATTACTTATTGAATTGCAAGGCTTCAAACAAAGGGGATATTAGCATGTCCAATATGTGCAGAACAATTTCAAGGGAAGTATTCTAAAGATCTACATAATTTTTTTTATGCAAACAACAGGGTTTTTCTACCACTAAATCATAGGTTTATAAATCGCTTGAAGAATCAATTTGATGGAAAAGTTAAAAATAGAGGCCCTCCCAAGATTATGGATCCAGGTGATTGGCTTAAGAAGTATGAAGATGTTGAATTGAAAACTTGGGAGGATTTTTTTGATCAAGGTGATTCAATTGAAGAACCAAAATAAGTTGTAGTTAATATGCCAGAAGGAATAAAAAGGAAATCAATATTTTATGAGCTCCCTTACTAGAAGGATCTATTAATATCTCACCTATTAGATCCTATGCACATCTTCAAAAATGTCCCAGATTCTATATTTTGACATATATCAGGCAAAGTGAAGGACATCTTGTCTTCGAGGAGAGATATTGCTCTTTCGCGTACCAAATTTGATAGAAAACATTTGTGGCCAAACAGGGAAAATGAAACATATGCAAAAACTCCATGGATTTTGAAAAAAATAGACCTAGACCAACTAAAAATGCCATCCATTCAATAGGGACACCTATTGGCTATGGTTCATCATTGGCTAAAGCTTTTACAGTTGATGGACATATCACATGATTTAAAACACATGATTTTCATAATTTAATGAAAGTAATATATATCAGCATTTAACATTTACTGGTAACATTTATTAAGCAATAAATTTATTTTGATATTTTGTTGTGTGAGAAAAAAATACTAATGACCTTTTCATAAATGTGCTTGATAGCATATCATGCCATTGGCAATTAGGGGGGATTCTTGTCTTATAGTTGACTTAAGGAATGCCATAAGTCGATTGTGAGAATTTACAAGGTATGTGGTTATATGAAATGTTCATGTGTGAGAGACATAGATATATTATATTGCATTTTAATTTATGACTAAAGGTTCATACTGATTTACTATTCTTATATTAGGTGGGTGACCTCTAAGGATATCCATGAATTTGAAGTGCCAAAGTGGAAAAAGGAAATTGCAGAATTGTATGTGTATTTGAGAAGGAGCTCCCTACAAGTTTCATGGACCTACAAGTCCATTTACTTATACACCTAGTCGATGACATTGAATTGGTGGGTGTCGTATCAATGAGGTGGATGTTTTTCTTTGAGAGGTATATGAAAACTCTTAAAATATATGTCTGAAAAAAGGCACATCCAGAGGGTTGCATGGTTGAAGGGTATGTATTAAATGAAACATTTTTCTTCCTGTGTGAATTCCTTGGTAAGAATTTTGAAGATGGCCCATGCATCTAGGATGAAGAATAAGCATCAGCTATTATTGATGGAGAAAAACCACAATCTAATGGTGTTGAAGTAGAAATTAGTAAGTAAATTCACGATTAGTGTGGTTATTTTTCTTGCAATCCTTAATTTACTTTGTAATTTATTTATCAAATTAACAACATGACATTTGGAGTTTGAAATAAACATGTTGACATGTAATAGGTGTAGATTTCTATACTTGACAAGTTCATTCTATACCACATGGACTTTATGAACAAGTGGATTGATCTATATGATAGAAAGAGAGAAGTGTTAGAAGCAAGGAGATGGTTTAAGAGATCGAACCCAAGGACTACTCCACTTCCCATTCATCTACTTGGGGAATGGGGAAAATATTACACACTAGAATGGGTTACTGAACAAATTCAAAATCAAATACAAGATGTAGGTACAGATTCAGACATAACAGAAGATGAAATCAACATGTCTAGGAGGATGTGAAAGAAAGGTACAGTTGGGATTTTACAAAATGTTGTTTCCTTACAGTTTTGACAGTATTAACTATTTTAATATTCATCATTATATTTGTTTTCACTTAAATAAATGGTCTTTCACAGGTGAGGAAATATTTAGCAATGTGGGCATACGGTCGACATTATTGTGTAGGAAGTGTAGACATAAAGAGATGATCCTTCGATTGTGGCATCATGGTTGAATTCAAGCAATCCAGTTGATCAAGCTCAAAAGATAAGAATATAATTGAAGGGAATCTACAATATGTTGGGAAAATACAAGAAATTATTGAGTTGGATTACCACTCTTTTAAATGTTGTATTTTTAAGTGTAGATGGTATGAAGCATTTGAGAGGACATGAAGACATGATACCCATAGTGGATTGTTTTCTATAGATTCCTCATCGTTCCTACCAGAGGATAAGGAGCCTTATGTTCTACCAATTCATTATGAGCAGGTATTTCTTTAACTCAAACAAGAAGTGATAGTGATTATTAATCTATTAATTTATAAATTATTGCAAATATATACATGTGTTTATTAATCAATAAAATTGTTATAACATATGTCTAATTTATATGTATGTCATTCATGTGTAGGTACTTTTCTATGAAGATATTTTGGACTTGAAATGGATATTTTTCATACATTATGATCCACTATTAAGGCATGTATTTGATGATGGATTAGTGGATACTAAGAAAAACAATGATGGCCAACAAAATGAGAGAGAGGGATTAGAGAACATTGAAGAAATTGACATCCATGATGATGTTGAAGATGGTTATGTTTAGGCACAAGAAGACAACAATCTAGAGTTAGATGATGTTATGGAAGACAACGATATGGATGGTATAGAAATGATGATCCAAATACATCTGGTAGCAATATAGATGGTCTATAGTTAAATTTCAATGGTGATGAAGATGATGCAGGTCAAGATGAGGATGATGATAATATTAAATACTTGAAAGAACATACGACCATTGAAAATGATACACTAGATGACATTGTAGCAGACAACAATGTTAATGACCAAGACTTCTAAATTTTCAGAATTATTTGCAATCCATGTTTAAAACAGGATGATTCTTACAGCCTAAATTTTGAAATGCTTTAGTAATATTATGTTGTACTTGGACAATTGAAAACCTGTTTTATTCTCCTAGCAATATTTTTTATTTTCCATTATAATTCTAGACCAAACAACATTTGCAGGAATGGCATTTTACACCAATCTTAATTTGTATGAAGTTTATGAACCTGTTGTCAAGAAGTAAATTCCTTTCATAGATAGGAAATGTAAAGGCTTCACTTAATAAAAGATTAGTCTCTTTTTTAGGGTAATCCACATGCAAAAAGTAGAAAGCACATGAAAAAACAATTGTACAGTAGAAAATAAGATTCAATTAGTTATGTCTTATTTCGCTTGCACACTTATCTGAAAGACATAGGGTATTCACCATGCATTTCCCTTGACAAAGAAAACGTGTGCTTTCATTTATTTTTATTGTATATCTTAGAAGTGAAATTGTTGTTACACTGAGAAAATAATATATATAAAAAAATGAAAAGAAAATGTTTGAAATTTAACATGCAACCTACTATGTTGCGCTGAAAGGAATCAAGATTAATTGGGACAAGAAAAAAAAGTAAAATTTTGATGATTGTACTTAAAATTGAACAAGATATGAAAAGTGTGGACAATGATGGTTTTGAAGTTGAAAACCCTAATTCTGATGACATTACTATTTTATGTCATTAGAGATAAAGAACACATACAATTTTATATACATAGAAAATGAAGATTTAAAAATAATAAACTAAAAATGTAAACATTATAAGATTTTTCCTTAAACAATAATTCACATACTCACTTACAAAAAAGAGTGAAGCATTTTTTATTCAATCTTTTTTTTTTAACAGACATAACAGTAAAAGAATATTTAAAAGTACAAGAATATATACACTATTTCATAGAAAACAAGGAATGTTTCATAGAATATACAAGTACAAGAATATATACACTGTTTCATAAAATATATACATTATTTCATAGACTTCTAAATTTTTAGAGTTATTTGCAATCTGTTGGGTCTCAAAAACACAGGTTTTTAGACCATAAGAGGGTGCCAATCTCTCAGAGGACTTTAATCCTTAATACAAACCAATTAAAGTAAACTATTTGAAAGAACTTCAATTCACACCTAACCAGAAACTAGTCAAAGCATCTACACAGTTCAAATGTGCACTAATAAATCTTGCAGATTTCAACAACTTGAAAATACCACTTTGGAGACAACAAAGCAATAAATAAGCATGAAAATAGACATAGAAATTGAACAATGAAAATGGATTATGAGTTATAATGTATCTACTCCATTATATTGCTCAAAATATAAACATACATAACATGAGTTCTTTTGATGTGAATAAGTGGATGAGATGGTCTAGTATCTATTCTAATGGATTGAAATGATAATGATATGATGATCAAAATTGGACCTTGGTTTCCCTATTTTTACGGGAAGCAACAATTTTTACGTTTTTTCACAAAAGTTACGTCATGAACCATAGATTTTTGGCTCCAATGTACTCTTTAACTCTTCTAGGGTTTTTCACCTAAAAGGAGAGAGCTTAGGCCAAAAATGCTAAAGGTTCATTCAATTTATGTTATGTGTGATGTTATTTAAACTAAATGAGATGATATAAATGAATTTATATGAATTAATTGATCAATTATGAATGCAAAATCTAAGAATTATGCTATGTTGGAAAACACATTGTGTAATACAAAATCACCTACAAATGAATGGAAAAATGTAATAGAAATGAATTAGAATAAAAGTGTGCACCTGATATATGCATGAGGACTGGAAATGACTTCTAGAATGCTACTGATGCTAAAATTTAGGCCTGGTGGGACTCATTCACCATTCTAGGTGAATCAGTCTCAGTTCTACCAAATTGTACCATAACCCATTTCTAACAAAAGGGTATCTAAAAATGTAAAAATCCAAAAATTGACCTTGGCGTGGAACTCATTCACCACCCATGGTGAATGAGTCCACTTTTGAATTTTTTTATTTTCAAAGATGGATTCCAAAGCTTTCGATTTGTACTTTGATGCCCTATAGGTGTCTACTTCCAAAACTTTGATTTACGAGTTTGAAAATGAGATTTTGTTGATTTTTTGACTTGTTGAATGAGAAGAAGACTTGAGAAACCTTTCAACTTGATCTTCAATGGTTTCCAAAAGTCTTAAATCTGCAAACACACAAGACAAGAGAGAGAAATGTTGAATGTTAGGGCATGGGGGTTTGCCTTGGTCAAACCCCGTTTAGGTAATTAAACCAAAATGATGAAAGAGTAGAATGAAACATGCAATAATGGATTAGATTACCTTTCCATGATGTTGATCTTGGATTTTTGCAACAATGAAGGAAGATTCATCCCTTGAATGTCTTTAGAAGCTTTCTTAATGACTTGCAATGATAAAACCCTAAGTTGCTTGACTTGAGATGGAAGATTGGTGGATGAATATGTGAATTAAGTTAATGGATGTAAAAATGAGTTAAGAGAGGTGCCTTTATAGGAAATTCACCTTATTTTCCCATTAATTGGATCCCTAAGGCCGACATGGAGAAAATTATTAAAATTAAAACCTAATTTTTCCCACTCAAAACCCTAAAAAATGGCTCAAATGGGACTCATTCACCACTAATAGAAAATGGGTCCCACCTAGATGGGACTAATTCGCCACTAATGGTGAATTGGTCCCACAGGGGCCATTTTTGCTAGCTGGAATGCTGAGAAGTAAGAAAATTAGGCTTATATGATGACTATGTTAGTTATTTGATCAAATTATGCCCGAGGATGCACAATATGGGTTAATAGGGTCCTATTAGTGATGATGTAAATGTCAAATAGGGCCTAGGACACAAAAATTCAATGCGAAAGTGTGATTAAATACACTTTACAACAATAAAATGAGGTCCACAGCCTAGGAAGGCACAAGAACCAATGTGAATGTGCAAGACACATTACAACACTATTTTAACATTAAGTTTATTTTAGAAACCTTCTAGATTGATGTAATAATGTTATTAAAAACATTTTATAATGTTGAATTAAGGAGAAATAGGTTAATTCTGTTTAGAAAAGCATGAAAAAATATTACAACACTTCACAACACCTTTACCAGACATCATTAAAAGCATGTTATTTGATTTGCAAGGGTCCAAGACCTAGTGTGGATGCATAAAATTCCTCACAAAACTTGAATCAAGGCCTCATTAAGTCCATTTATCATGAATTATTCCCATATCAAGCAAAGGGTACTTTTTTCTATGACACACATCATTTCTTAACTAAAGCATAATTAACATAACATAGAAACTTAAAAAGAGTTTGTTGGTGGATGCACCACCATCCATTAATCATCAACAAGCACCTGTGACCACCTAAGATCTGTTCAAGGCTCAAGCACCATGTTAATGCATCCACAACAACCAAACTTTGACTACCTCCTCATACAGCTCGTGCAAGGAACAAATTAACCTTTGACATGCGATTAATGTATTTCTCCTAGGCATAAGTGTTTGGATTTTGTAGAGTGTTTGTCATTACATTCTCCAATCTAGCAATCCTCTTGAGTTGCTTATGCATTTTCTTGAGTACCTCATCCTCATCATTGATTTCATCAAGGATGCCTAGAAAATATTTTGATATCTCATTTTTCCAAGTTTATTGATCCTTCAAATCTATTTCTTCAAAGAAATCTAGCATGACCATACATAGTGGCTGGTTGAAGTCACTCAATTCTCATATCAAGATATTCTTGAAGTTTTCAAGTGTATTCATGAGGCTTTGACATTCTTGCAAAAAAGAATTATTATCTCCATCTTTTTCCTTGATATGGGATTCCATTTCCTTCATCCTATCAAGTAGTCTTCCATGCTCTATGAGGGCCTTGTATGTTCCACTATGAGCATTCCAGAAACCATCTACATGTTGGCACATATCTTTGAATTTCATACAAATTATCCCTAATGCTACTTCAAAAGTATTAGCCTTCAATTTTATTTTTAGTTCTTCCTATTCCTTTTAAGCCTTTTCAAATTTATGCTTCCATTGAGTAGTCTCAGATATGGCCTCTAACACTTTTATTTCATGTTCAATTAACGGAGAGTAAATCCTTGGAGAAGTAGACATCCTATCTTTGTTGTTGGTCAATTCTTGTTTCAACCTATCATTTTCCTCTATCAACCACTGGTTATCTCTTACTAGATTTTGGATCTGGGCTTTGGTGAATTTGGCTACATTCACATTCAAGTCAGTAGTCTTCAAGGGATCTATCTTCCCCACTCTTAGCACTAGGAGATGTTCAAAAATATAATCATGGTCAATGAGAGAAGGCTTCTTTCTTGGGGGTAAAGAGATAAAATTTTAAAATGGTATTATCAGGATTATACCCTGACCGTGTATAGACCCTGTCACCTACTTCATCCGCTATTTGCAAAGTTTTATTCTCTCTTCAAAAAGTTGTCAAACATAATGGTTGAACTAATATCCCACCCAGGAAGGAGCATAACTCTAGCTTCTCGCAAATAATGTTCTTCCTCTCTTAGTAGTCATGTTTCTCATTTCCCTATCAACTTAGTGTTGCAACTCTTTCAATGCATAAGCCTCTTTCTTAGGGTCAATATCCTTTATCCTTTCTCTTATTAGTCTTCCTTTATACTCATATATAAAGGACTTAAATTAAAGGGTCTGCGCAAAAGTATCATCTGCAACAAATTCCCGACTTACACAATGTATCACATCATGTAATAGCTCATCATAGGCTTTAAAGGTGATCACACTTCTTTCCAATGGCATCTCATATTGGGGTATAATAGGAGCATTAAACTGTGAGACTTCTTCTTCCTCCTTAGTGTTATCTTCTTCCATGGATGGGGAACCAACTGAAAAGCTCAAGAGTAGGTTGAGGTGATAAGTGATCTAGTGGTGTGATATTTTCTACTTGCCTCCTAGGACCAATGCCCCTTCCTCTTTCAAATGCCACAAGTGGCATATCTCTTATCAATTCTTCTCCATGGAGAATTAACTGTTCAATTCTTTCTATGGGATCTTGTACCTCATGGAAAGCCCCTACATAGCCTGGATTATTATTCACCTTCCAAGCCTCATCCATCATAACCATACTGTAGGCATTCATTCTCATCATGTTCTATTTTTCTTCACAATTTCTGATGACATCTTCTAAAAGAAAACTATGCTCATACCCTTTCAATTTCTAAAAAAAAAATTCATCACCAATGAAGTGTTCAAGATAAAACTTTTCCCTTTTGTTTCCAACCAACAAGCCATAATAATCTAGTTTACCACTAACTAAGTCATAGCCTAAAGCAAAGATAATAGTGAAACTACCAAAGCATAAAGTGGAAGGAATGATAGTCTACCTCCCATAGCTCTTTAAATGCATGAAAGCTGAAAATGACAATTTCCTTATGATCTCTAAATAAGCAACTATGTCTAGCATAGTCTTAGGCAGCAAATAAGGTGTAGCTTCAAATCCATGAACCCTGATAACAGTATAATCCCCAAACATGTACTAGTCCCCCCAATTGTGATTTGTCCCTGCTTCATGACCCATATCTTTTGGTAAGAGAAATCTTACGATCTTTTGGGAGAGGTTGTACTCACATTTTTGGCCTAGCATCTTGTATAGTGGTTTGACAAAATATTCCTCAAAATATAGGTAGTGGGACCTCCCACACAGATGTCAAAATCTATACAAGCCTTGAATTTCCATCATTATCTAAGTCTTTTATTCTTAATTCCTCACCCCATATCCCCATCACTTGCCCTTCATATAATATCATGTGCATGAAAATATAATAGTGCTTGAAATTAATGGTTTCACTGTCATTCTTGATGATATTGAGGGCATTATTGATGGCCTTCAATAAATACTCTGCATAATCATAGGGTTAGGAATTATGGCTCTGGATGTCTATGGCTAAAACCATGGGAGAAATTGTCATGTTGTCAGGAACATCAATTCCCAGTACTTGACCATCTGAGTAATAAGTGTATTGAAAGTATTCTTCAAACAAAGCCACAGAGAATGGGGGCTTATCTTCACTAGAGAACCTCATAGTTTGGTAACTTGCACCTTTAACCCTATGTAGATGCGATTTCCACCTCTTGTAACTTGGTTCCATGGTACAGTATTCCTCCAACAAGTCTCTAATTAGTAATTTTGTTTTCAGGGAAGTGTCTACCTAAAAAATCATGGAAATATAATCTTTCTTTGTGACCATGAACTATGACCCATTAGGCAAATGAATTTATCTCATCTTTAGATTATAATTCTTTGCCAACACCTTGATTAAAGCTACGTTCACAAAGATGTTGGGTACTACAAGTTTACCCAAATTCAAATTCCATGGGTTTGACACTAGGCTATGCCATAATTTCTTCCTATAATGAGAGATAAAGAGGTTGTAACCCCTACACAGAGTCCATACATCTCCTATATTTTTTTGTTTATCTTCTAATGTCATACACAATGGGTTAAGCTATAATATTCTTCTAGATTTTGGCCTAGACGTAGGACACTAATTGATTAAGTCTTGATTCAATTTCCTAGCTTTAGTTTTCTATCTTTCTTCTTTCTGTTTTCCTGGGGTTTTTTCCATCTCAACCCTACTCATGCAATTATTTCATCTACTTACTAAGAAAATACTTTGAGCTGAGTCTATACCACTTACTTGGATAAATGTTGCAAATTTCCAACTACCTATTGCCATCCAACTTGGTTCTGCAAATCCTTCAATTACAATTCACAATGATTTCAACTTATTTGAGGTCATATTTATCAAATTTCAGGACACTTCATCCAGCCCTGGTTCATAAATGGCGCTTACATCACCTTTATGATCATGTTCTCCATTAATAGCGGTATTCTCATCAATATTTTTGTTAGTCACATCAATCGGACTAATCATCATTTCATAACTGTCGAAGATACTTTTAATTAAAATGCCCATTGTTTCTTTGATATGTCGATATGGCAGTGTTTTTCCCTTCCCTTCTACTATTTACCACACTACCGCCTTGCTCAAGGCTTCTTGTTGCGGGGTTGTAGTGTATACCACTCTACTGCATATGTTTCTCACCTTCTTGATGGTATAGCAGTGTATGCTTTTGATCATTACTTGAAGAGTGTTGATGAGACAATCTTATTTGTCTTACCGATATCTCAATATCTAATCGACATTAGATCTTATGTTCCTCCAATGTTGGTTTCTGGTGTCGATGAGACAAGTTAATGTCTCTTTTCAATATTCCAACGTCTCATTGACAATTACTTCGTTATATCCAAGAGTTGTGTTTCTCCGAGCACTTGTAGATATACCTTGTCGATGTGACATAAGTGATTCTCTCCTTCATATGCCTGTATCTTGTTGAAATTTCACTATTTTACATCATTGATGAGGCATATAAATAATTCTCTTCGACATAGGGGTGTCTCATCTACATTTCTGATCTATGCTTTGTGCTAATGTCAGGGAGACTTTGGAGGGACTCTCATTGACATGGTGTTGTCTTGGTGATATGCTATGAGAAATCATAGGAATATTTCAAAGGAGGAATACACTTTGATGTTATGATCAAGGGTTTTATTTGGAAGCTCACGTGAGGGATTTTATTAAATTTAAGTTATTATGATAGGAATTCTATGCATATGGTGGATGTAAGAGATGAGTGAAAATGGAAGTGTGCAAAAATAATTAGGATGGAATTTTGGCTACAACACAATCCATGTTTAAAAAAGGATGATTCTTATGGCCTAAACATTGAAATGCTTCACTAATATTATTTGTGTTGATACAAATTACCTATTGCAATACCCTTAAATTGTTCAATCTTTGGTATGAATTGTTGGTAGAAAAAATTAGGATTAGTTGGATGCTTCTTCCATTCATTTTGTATCAACATATGTTCATGAAGACACAAAAGTTAATAGCTCAATCAAGTAGAGCTTTTGTGATTTTCAAATGAAGAGTAAGGTACATTTTTATTTTTGCTACATTAAATTCATGTGCATAAACAAAATTAGAAGATTACATTACTAGATTGCACTCATACAAATGCATATAATAAAGGAAATATTGCACAATCCTTTCAAAAATCTAGTCTTTATTGATAATGTAAATGTATGTTGTTCCACACAAGCCTTGGAACTGTCTATTTGAATGCATATAATTGAAAAGCTATACATTTATAGATACAAAAGAGAAAAATGCATATAAAGAGAAAAGGGACCCATCATTGCCTCAATGATGAATCCCGGTTGCTTTGTTCTGCATCATCTTTAGTCTTCCCACTTGTCTAAGCCTCCAAGTTGATGTCTTCCTTGCTACTCCTAGGTTCCCTTCATTTTAGTGAGAAGAGTGTTGTTAAAGCAATGAAGGATCACCAGTCAAAATATGTGCATACATCTATTAACATATAATTTGATCATCATGTGCATTCAAATAACTTGCATACCATAGATGTCTATGAAAACAAGAAAGTTATCAAACATATCTATCTTATGCTTGGTTTTATCTAACATGTTTTCTCATTGTCCAGGTATAGATAAAATTAGGTTGTTGTTTTGTTTATTTGGTTACAACATGTGGGGTGAAATTTGGCTCCCACAAGGGATGATCCCATCCTCCTACCCTATTGTTTCATTTGAGAAGGATAATCACAAGTAAACCATCCATGAAGCATTAAAGATCAATCTTTGCAAGGATAGTGGAGTATGTTGGTAAGGGGTAATCTCCTTATTGATAATGATTTATCCTTATTAATAAGAACATTCCACTATCAACATAGCCATGATTCTAACAAAAATGATCATCAAGGATTCCAAGATACTTTTTATTAACAGTTTGGTTAAAAGTAAGCAGCCCCAAGCATCTTAACAGTCACAAGAATTGAACATGAGGGGCAGTCATGTAGATTAAAAGCTTACACAATATTCATCACTTGCAAAGACAGAGACAACATGTTTCCACATAACAAATTAAATCGAATGCATGAAAGGTACAATGATGAAGTCCATAATAGTGAATGTTGCTTAAGAGTGATTGAAGGACAACATTTTGTATCAAGGAGAACAAGGTAACCTCAAACTCTATTCTACCTAAGTATGAAAGTACCTGAGCTTGTGGTGTTTCTAGATGGAACCATGGAAAAGTGTAGTCTCCATCTAAAGGAACCATCTTCAAAGCTCTTCCTTGAAATGAGGATTGAAAACATTAGAAGAAAAGGAATACCATAATTCTAAAGTAACAATTCATATCAAGACAAAAAGTATAATTAAAAAGACAAATCCTTACAATTGGACCAAATTTTTTTATGATTTTATCTTTAGAATGTAGGAACTTTCTCTATCGGAGCTTCACGACCTAAAATTGGATCTCCAATTGGACTAATAAAATTTATGATTTATCTTTAGAATATTGGAACTTTCTTTGTTTGATATTCATGACCTCAAATTAGATCATAAGTTGGATAAATAGATTTATGATTTTATCTTTAGAATGTACAAACTTTCTCTATCAGATATTAAAGATGTCAGGTTGGATCAAAAACTGGATAAGCAAAGTTATGATTTTATCTTCAAAATGTAGGAACTTCCTCTGTCGGATATTTGGAAATTCCTACACACAAGTTCTGCTTTGGAGCAAAAACACCCAGAAGTTTTTCACACTGACTCAATGTACAATCCAACCTGTTTATGACACCTATAGCAATCCAATTTTTCTTGAACCATCCATACCCAAACGTTGCATCACAATATATTCTTCTTGCACATAAAAATGCTACATATTAACCCCTTCTAAATAAAACTCAAAATACCATGAAACAATGAGTCCCTTATATTAGTAAGTAAGTAGGTAGTCTATAGGGCATAGTTTGATTTTATACAAGGATTCTCATGAAAGGAATCTTCAAGTGACAATGAGTGAGTTGTTTGAGATTGTAGTTGATGCTGCAATATCTAGTCTTAAAGGTAGTTAGCAAAGCAGTAAATGTGCAAGAAAATAAAATTGTACACAATAAACAATTCACAATGTTATCTTGCATAATTCCTTAAGTTTGAAGAAAAAAATCTCATCATATCTTGATGAAAGTAGTGACCTTAATTGTCAATCACTGGCAACCATGATTTTAAAACATGCTATTGTGCTTATGGAGGTAGCATTTTAAGCAAGGCGGTGAGTGGTGGTTTGGAACAATGGTAGGTATGAAGGAATTGCTTTATATGCATACTATGCAGTCTATCTTAAGACAACGTTCTTAGAAGAGAGTGAAGGTGAATTATGGAACTCAAGGGTTACCATGATAAAGATTAAAGCAAAGACTGAGATCTATTTAAAATCCACTATTATGAAGTCAAATGCAAAACCCTAGCAACTGGAGTAATGAACACAATGCGAAAGAGGAAAGTGTGCTAGGGAAGATTTAGGATATCTCCACATTATCTAATCACAAGAAAATACATCATTTTTTTATTTTTTAAATTAAAAGAAATTATTCTAAACCCTATATAAGACACATTGATACTTCAAAAGCATCTAATTTATTTTTTTAATTTAAAATAATTCATTCTAAACCCTATATAGGATACATTGATACTTCAAAAGAAGCATCGAGAAGGAATTTGAGATAGTATGTCAATTAAACTTGGTTAAACTGTGTGTGAACATTGTAACCCTTGTTCTATGCGGAATGAGATAAACAGCAATGAATCCTATACCTCCTATCACACATCTCCTCACCATTCTCTATCATTCTTCTTTGAAACACTTCTCTGTTTGGTGGGCTATGCTTAAAATAGTTTGTAAAGGTTTTGTGTAGCTTATTTATTAAGAATGAAAAATCCATTTGGTGGGCTGCAGAAAAATAAGATTTTGAAAAAAAATTTAGAGTATGTTTATTAGATTTTTAGAGTATTTTGGAGGGCTATATTCTTGATTCCTTAAATGATTTATTCAAATGGATTGTTACTGATGTGATTTGTTGTATTTAGTGCTATAAATTGTAATGATGCCACAATTACCGTACTACCATCATCTCTTATTATACCCGTTGTGGTATGGAGATGTTTTCCCCTTCTCTTCTACTATTTACCGTACTACCACCTTGCTCAAGGCTTCTTGTTGTGGGGTTGCGGTGTATACCGCTCTACCACATATGTTTCTCACCTTTTCAGTGGTCTAGAGGTGTATGCTTTTGATCATTATTTGAAGAGTGTCGATGAGATAATCTTATTTATCTTATAGATATCCCAATGTCTCATCGACATTACTTCGTTATATCTAAGAGTTGTGTTTTTCTGAGCACTTGTAGATATACCTTGTCGATGTGATGTAAATGATTCTCTCCTTGATATGCTCATATCTTTTTGAGATTTCTTGATTTTACATAGTTGATGAGACATATAAATAAGTCTCTTTCACATAGGGGTGTCTTGATGAGACATATAAATAAGTCTCTTTCACATAGGGGTGTCTAAACTGATG
>VDFB02184398.1:0-20443 GCA_007258455.2 Sequoia sempervirens | reverse complement strand
ACTAGATGTTTTAGGAAATCCCATGTCAAAACCAAGAGACTCATCATATCCCAAAAGATAACTTGGATGAGATCCTAAGTGATACAAAAATCCAAAACTCACAAAAACACTAAATATGGGAAACCACAGTAAGGGAGATGCTACCACCACCTTGATACCATCATCAACAACCACATAGGCCCCAAACATAAAAATGAGTGATAAAATTTTCTTATTAGAAAGTAAAGATAGGGTTTCTACAACAAGAAGAGCAGCATGTCAAAAAATTATTATTTTCAGAGTTATATCATAGTTAGTTTGTTTAATTAAGAGTTATTTTATTATACTTCAATTACTTTATAGTTATTTTAATTTTAGTATTTTTTCAAATATACATTTTTTATTAAGGGTAAAATAAGTTTTAAAGGGACCCCCAAATCCTTTACAATAGAAACTAGCTAACACAATTTAGATAATAACAAGACTACAACCAAGTTACCTCCATACAAAATCAACCACACAAAATAGCCCACCCAAGGGAAAACAAAGGATAACACACTTGACAAAATAATGGAGCAACACTCTATACAACAACAAGCCCCCACCTAGCAAACCACTCACCCAAGGCATGTTTAATAGAAATTGGAACATAATTAGGAAGACCTTTTTCCCTCCTTTGGACAGTAGTCCACTTGATACACCATATTCCAAATCCTCATATTGGAGGGAGAGGAGAATCCTCTGGAAAATCCATAACCTACTCTACCACACATGAAGAATAAGGGTGTCTAGTGTAGAAGAAATAATTTGCATATAATCTAAAGGAATGCAAGGAACAATGGTTCCACCAAAACAACCCAAAGATATATAAGAACAAAAGAAAGAGAATTTACTATAATCAAACTAGGAAAAGGTCCACCCTCAGGAAGAGAAGAAGGTGATGGAAAAACATCAAATATTGAAAATTACATCCAAATCTAACCTAACAAGAATTAAGGAAGTCACAGGACACTCACAATCTGAAACATAAAAAAATCCAATATTCAAGTATTCAAAATGAGAATTCCTCCACCAAGTAGAAAAACCCACCATCATATCCCAAGAATGAGGGTAATCAAAAGCAAGGAGACTAGTTAAAAAATATCTTTTATGCTAGAAAGGAATAACCTCAAAATCAAGTAGTTGATTCCAAGACCTATCCTCCACCATACAAACACTATCCCCCATAAAGAGTTACAAAAATGTCAATGTCAACCAAAATACAAGAATAAGTGGTATCTCTAAAATATGAAGAAACAATATCAATTCTAAGAAAATGACCAATCATATTTCCAATATATTTCAATACAAGGGAGCCCCCAAAAATGGAGAGGGAGATTAGGTAAACTTATCCAAATAAACATGATATTGAGTGATTCAAAAAGAGGGTTGAAAGGAGGGTAACAAGGCTTGAGCGGGAGGGAATGTTGGCACCACAGCCAAAGCTTGCCATCCAACACTACTTCCTTATCTACAATAAATTGAAAGGTTGCAATAAAAATCCCCTAGCACATGCATAGAGTTTGAATTTTTTTATAAGAGGTCTCTAGGACTCCAACACCCATTGGTGTAGGTCTAGAAGAGAAGTCCATAAACAATTAAATCTATAAATGAATCCAATAAAAGTAAAAAAAATTGCATTATAAATGACATCTTGTCCACAAATGAGGACATGTCAAGACTTCAAACAAGAGGTTGCTTATAGTGTAGAGTGTCAACAAACCCACCATGATTAGATGATACCCCTTACCCAACCACAATTATAAAATAAACTTGTCCACCATTTGTCATCACTTACAAACCACCATCATCATCAATTAACATGTCTTATAAGTAGGAGCAATAAGAGGTGGTCTAGGAGTGCTCACCATAGTAAAGAGGAGCAAGCCAAGAGCCACATTATGTCCAACCACATCCAAAACAATAGAAACTCTAGATCATGCATGAAGTAGGGCTACCAACAATTAAATCCCTACAAACACATGTAGAAGCATGTAGAGGTAGGAAAATATCATTTGAATCCACCACTTGTTATTTTTTTTCTTTGTAGTGCTCATGCATAAATGACAAATTTTTATGGTGGTTACCACTTAAGATCATAATAAGATTTTTGTTCACTAGTTATTGCTTGAGTTTATTTGAGAATCAAAATGGGGTTTAATGGTTTTTTGCATCAAATTATGAGGATATAACAATTCACATGATTTGAAAATTTGTTATAAAATGTATGATTTTTAAAAGAAATGGAAAATAGTGAATAAGGATATAGCATATAAATTTGAAAAATATATAAAATATTATTTTGATCATTTTATGTCTTTATAATGCTATTAAATCAATGATTGTATTGAAAAACATCTTGTGATACATCTTATTTTCAAGGAAGAAAGAAAATCTTATTAGTCTATGTTTCTATTTCATTCAAATATTAAAAAATAAATAAATTTATAATTAAAAAAATATTTTAAATTTTAAAATTAAAAAAAAAAAAATTGACTATTCAACATTTTAATCATTGAAAAAAAATCTGAAGAAATATCTAAATATATATATTCACTAGAATAAAAAAAGTTAACAATTATATTTCAACATCCTAAATATATATTTTGAAAGGACTACTCCCCAATCTTACATTGAATTTAGTAAAAAGGATAATAATAATAATAAAATAACTCTTATTTGTATGTCTAAATTTGAATGTAAGAAAAATTATTTTTATCATTTACAAGAAAGTAAAAAAATTAATTAGAAAATAAAAATAAAAATAAAAACTAATTTATCATTTACAAATAAAGTAAAAACAATTATTTATCATTTACAAGAAATTTAAAAAAATATACTTAAAAGAAAATAAAAATAAAAATAAAAACTAATTTTATGGGAATATTTTTTAATCTAATATATATATATATATAAGGAATATTTCTATTATTTACATGAAATTTAAGAAATAAAAAATAAAAATTATCATTTAAAAATAAAAAACTATTCTTATGAAGAATTTTATTTTATTTTTAAATATTTTTATCAGAAAATTAGAAAAAGCTATTTTTAAATTTATCAGTCTGGAGGGAAAACTGTCTTTTTATTTTTAATTTATAATATTACCTCATGCGGCTGCTTAACTCCATTGAATGTTCCCATGCATAAAATTTTTTGAACAGTGACTGTTAACCACAATAAACTAAACAGTTGCATGAAGACCTCCCCTTAACCCTTCTAGCAATACAGTTATATTCTTCTCTTCATTCTTCTTTGTATACAGCGAGAGGCTTCACTGTGCTTTTTTCGCATAGAGTGTAGATTGATATTAGCATAAATGAATACAACAGAAGAGGAAAAGCTTAAAATCCACAGATATTTAGTAGCCTCCCGCTTCGAAATTTTGATGATTGAAAGTTTGCTTGAAAAACTTGAGCAGAGACATAATATTTGCAAGCTTCTTGTAGCTGCTGTTAAGAATAGCATTCAAACTGGATCTTTTTCTTCTCGAAATTGCGATTTGGTGAAGCCGCTCAAGCCCTTTCTCAAAGATATTCTATTTGCAGAGTCATGGTCTGATGCAGTTCAGTTCAGATTGCAGGCATTGATTGCAAGGAAATGTACCACGGAAGCTGAATTGGAGCAACTTTACATTGCCTTGCAATGGAGGCTGCAATATGCCAAGGAGGAGATGAACAACTTTCCTCTAACAAGGGAAAATGGAGGAAAACAGAAAATATTATGAAAGGGGATTTTTTGAAATTACATTTCTTTTTAAGCTTGTAAGTTTTGCTTCTGCAAATTAGGTTTTGAGTTTTTTTAGGGTTGATCATATTTGCTATTTGGTAGTCCATACTGATTTTAGTGAAAGCTGGGATAACAGCTTCATTGAATTGAATGTAAGATGACTGCATAAATCAATCTAATATTTTCAAACATACAAATTCTAAATATGGTGAATCGGAAGTATTTTCTTGTGATAAATATATTTTTAATTCTATGTTTTCATGTGGTTGTTTAACTTAGTCTTTTCATGCATAAATTTTATTATGAGAAAAGGATAATTTGGAATCTTTTTTGGATCAGTTATGTTCAAGAATTCAAAATAAGCTGTTAAAAAAGAAGAGACTGCAAATAAGCAGCAACTGCATATTGCCAAAAATCTACAGTCCATAAATTTCTTTCCTTTTTTTTTTTAATATTTGGTTTCAATTTTTTTTGCATTTTTTTACTATACAAATTAATATTAATACTATAAATACAAATCTAAAATGACTGTTAAGTAGAAAAATTAAAGATTTATGGAGTCACCAGCTCCACATAATAATTTCTAAAAAAATTGAATAAAAATATTGAACAGTAGCTGCTAACCAAAATAAGCTTAAACAACATCATAAAAACCTGCCAGTCTCATCAATTTTTTATTTTGAATAAATAATTTTATATTAAATTTGCTTACGAAAGTGTGAACGGATATCCATTAATTTATATTCTAAATAACAATCTAAATTAAAATTTAAAAAAAAAAAAGAATAATTGTTATTTTAATTTAAATCTGTAATATTAAATTTTAAGGTCATATGAATATGAATTGATAACGTAATGGATGCAATTTTTGGATACTGCATATAACCATCTCCCTGGAGTGGTGTTACGCTCAGGAAAAATAGGGTAAATGTCTCAAAAAAATGTCTCACAACACCAAGGCGGTAGGATATGTTTAAAATGTGTTTTTTAGAAAGTCGTAGAAACTTTTAATTATATGTAGGGGAGAAGACACAGTAGTTGTGCACCCTAACTTCGCGCTTCTAATTATTCTACGTGGAAATTTCAAATTATATACATCTAAAAATGATCTAGATAATCTAATTAATTAAATTTATTTGATTAATTAACCTTTAATTCTTCTAATATTAAATAAATAGAAATATTTATTTATATAGTTCATCTTTTAAATTCTTCAATCTTTATTCTATTATTTCGTCTTAATTAAATAAACGAATTTCACTTTGTTTTATTTAATTATCATAATCAAATTCATCTATTATTGAATAAATGGAAATATTTATTTATATAGTTCACATCTATATTCTTTGATTATTCTCTCTTAATTAAATAATCAATTCTGTAGCGTATATGATAAATTTTGTAGCGCATCAGATTAATTTTGTAGTGCATCTGATTAATTCTACAGCGCATATGACCTCTATTCTAGCGCATTTGTAATTTGTCTAATTTGTTGTCCAGATCCGACGTAACCATGAATAGTGGTTTCATTGCTATTTTTTTAAATTAAAATAAACCAATCCTAGGGTAGTCATTTGGATTAAAATACACCAATCCTAGGGTGGTCATCATACATTGCTATCTCAGTTAAAATAAACATCATATCTTTTGTGAAGCAATATCTTCACGTAGAATAGAAAATTGTCATTTGGGCTTTAAGAACTAAACATTGTATGTTGTGATTGTACAGTGATAGGCCTATGCTCTCCTCTTAAATGTGTGATCAAAATGTCAAACTTATCTTTTAATTTCATGCACTTTATGCTTTGTTAAATCCTTTAGAAGGCCTGTCATAGTGGGAAAAAGTACTCATCCTATGGGAACGACCTGAGTGGGAACAACCAAAGCCAGGTTTTCCAACCCACTATAAAATAAAAGTGAATTTGGGGAAACCCACATTTACCGGAAGTGTGCAAGATAACCATCCTCAAAATCTTTGTTCTAAATATTGGGAGGTCTCTTGAGGGAGTTTATCATTTGCCACTCCGAACAGATACCCTATCTATGAACCTTAGCTTAGAATCCAATTGAAGTCAGTTTTTGAACATTGTAATACTCACGGTGCAAGTGGAGGGAAGAATATTCCCCCAAGACACTCACTATATAATTGCCAAGGACCATTTGCTTAAGGGATCAAGAAATCTAACTTTGAGTACACGCCTGGAAAAAACAAAAACACAGGCGCCCTCTAGGGGTGACACGGCTGTGTGAGTCGACACAATTTTAAGATGTGGGATGTTGAGTATTAAGATGACCTTTTGACCTTAAGAGTGATTCTACTTGAATTGTATTCTTTGTGAAATACTAGTGGAAATCAAGAAGGATCATTTTTTATTCTTGAATATACACTTATTGTTTAAATTCTAGGACTTAAAAACAATTGTTTTACAATTGCTCAATGTGCTTTCAAATCATTAATTCAGATAAGATCATCTAGAAAAACACAAAAAGTTTGAAAAATCAACCTGTGAAATTTATGTTAAGGGGTTGTAAATCAACAACATTTGTCAAGAAATCCCTTACAAAAAGAATCAAGAAACCAAAGAAGCAACTTAGCAACAAAAAACTTTTGGAAAGGAGACGCTTCTTATATCAAAGTAGGAAAATCTTACTTGAACATAAAACTTTCATCTATAGATATCATGACTTTGCTAGAAGACATATTGATGATTTTGCTTTAGAGCCTTTATATTCACAAGATTATTTCCAATGAAGAGCTCTTTCACAAAAGCATAATCATAGTCAACCCATTCATCATTCTTTCATCCCACAACTAGCAATACAATATTCCAACAGCCCAAATCAATTGTTACAATAGAGAAAAACTTGGAAACATTAGGATTTTATATCATCAAAATAAGAGATTTACCAACAAAGATACCCTGTCAAAATATCCATGATTCAAAGAATTACACCTAGAAATCAATCCTTTACAACTAGAAGAGAGAGAAATATGTATGATTCTTTGGTTTTTATTCTCTTATATATAAATCATAGAGAAGATGAATCATTGGACTAGTATTACTCTATCACTAGGTGATTCTAAAAAAATTGTCCATCGAGGGATAGAATATAAATGTGGTGAATAAGAGTATAGAGGATATTCCTCCCCATAATATCATTGTGTGAGAGGAGATAAGAAATCATTTTAAGGAGGGGAAGAGTGTTACAGAAGAAAAAAGTGCACATAAGAGATAGAACTTGGAGAAGAAAATGCACTCTAGAAATGACTACCCAAAAAAAAATTGAAAGGAGGATGTGTATTACACATGATACACTCCAAATAATACATAATGGTAAGTGTAGTCAAGTATATTTTTCATTCTCAAGTGCATATGAGAGGAGAGGATGATATTGATGAAGGATAAATTTGGAGGGGTGAGAAGAGTGTGATCAATGATTATGTTGATAAAAAAATAAGAAATTTTGGTGAGGGAGAGAGTTGTGAGGAGAAAAGGAAGTGTAATAAATAATTATGTTGTTAATTTTTAAAAAAGAATATAATGTTTTGGTGAAGTGCTAGAATAAATTAAGGTGAACAAGAATAAGGGATGTGCTTGGTTGCTAGAAAGTCATAAGTAGTCTTCTTTCCTTATTTAATTATGTGAGTACATAGGAAAGAGAATAAGGTAATAATGATGAATTGGAAAAGAGAAGAGAATGCTCTCCAAATATCAAGGGTGGGACTTGCCACAAAATAATAGAGGTGAACTAAAGAGATGATGCTATATAGAAGAATGATAGACAAAGTTCATGATACTTAATACATGGAGGGATTTAAATATTTCAAGGTTAGTATGTGTATTTTTATCTCACGATAAGATATATATTGACACATGTCATCATCATTTGATTATATTTCTAACAACAATCATAAAGTAAAAAAGATTAAAACCTATCGAAATTTTGAAAATGATTTTCAATTGGGTCATCATTTACAATAGGGGATTTTAAATATTTTTAATTGTTCCCAAAATAGAGTGGAAAGATACATGGGAAGAATAAGAACAAAAAATAGAATAAAGGTACACTAGGGTGCTTGTCTTATATCTATGTCCTTATGAGAGTAGTATGGGTCCTCTCGGTTGAAGTCACATACATAAACATAACACTTCAAATTCTCATTGATCACCCAATAAGTCATCATCATCCTAATGGCTAGTAGGAAATTGATATATATGTGGAAACGGATGGTGAGTGTTTTCTCAAGTGAACTAAGGAATGGTAATCAATTCATAAGTGATGTTTAGGGGAGAGGAAGGAACTTGTAGAGAATTTTTTTGGAAAATTATTGGTTCCACAAATGTCTGAGAATGGAGACGATGTGGACCAATGAGGGAAGTGGGTCTACCATTAACATACAAAGGAATTCATTTGGGAAATAATCTAGCAAGTTATATGTAGATGAGACAACATGCCTAAGGTCCTCAATATTATTGATATAGATGGATGCTCTAGAATCCAAATATTATTGGTGGATAATTGTAGTCCCAAAGGAAGAGGAAAAGTGTTAGAGGTGTACAAGAGGAGTAGTGAGGTTCATGTATCATAGTTTAAATCTATTTTCATGCATTGGATTTTTATGAAAGAGAGGTGAAGGTGTGAAAGGAATACCGGTAAGGTAAGGGTGGAAGGGAGGATTGATGAACAAGATGGATGGTAGGAGAATCCAACAAGGGTGGATGGAAAAGTGAGGGGAAATGGATCATCATTACTCTATTGTGTGATTGGTGTTTTCTTAATTGGGTATTTCTAAAGGGATTGGGATGGTGCGGGTGGAGGGAGAAAAGGGTAGGTATGGACTTGGGTTGGTTTGGAGAAGGGATTGTTTTGGAGGGGTAGAAAGGAATACTAGTAAGGTAAGGGTGGAAGGGAGGGTTGAGGAACAAGATGGATGGTAGGGGAATCCAACAAGGGTGGATGGGAAAGTGAGGGAAAATGGATCACCACTACTCTATTGTGTGATTGGTGTTTTCTTAAAAGGGGCATTTCTAAAGGGATTGGAATGGTGTGGGTGGAGGGAGAAAAGGGTAGGTATGGACTTGGGTTGGGTTTGGAGAAGGGATTGTTTTGGAGGAGTAGACTTAGGATTGAGGATGGTTTGGGATATTGACTAGGTTGGTATTATGTGATTATAATTTTAGGTAGGGGTTGATATTGAAATAATTGATTGTAAAGTGCATGAGGTTAGAGATGGACTGATAAGGGCTATGTTGAATAGTATATAATTATCCAAGGAAGGGGAATCTAATATACTTGTGGATTACATAGGGTATATCTAAGAATACTTTCAACTAGGGATGGCCTAAGAGAAGATAGGAATGATCACTAGAGGGAATTATTTAGAATACAATCTCCATCAATTTAGACCCAATAGTGATATGCAAGGAAATTCATCCAATAGTTCCAATATGGGAACTATTGGTGCATATTAGTGACACTCTCAAGGTAGGGTAGGTTATTTAATCCAATTAAATGCTAACTATGTACTCTTGCATAACTATATTGAATATACAAGTAGGGTTTACTTAGACACAATAAAAATGTGTAAGGAAAATAATAGCCTCAATATACAAGGGTCCTCAATAGCTATTTTGAGGGATCACATTGAGGGAGAAAGTAATGGAAAGGTAATGAGGGTGGAGAAGGATAAAAATTTAAGGATAATGTGGAGATTTGGAAGGGATGAAGGAGGATCTAGTAGGAGGATGTGAATGATAGGTTCTGACCTCAATAGCATGAACTTTATTGGAGAAAAAGAAAATATTAGGGTAGGGATACATGGTTGGTTTTATGAAAGTGGCAAAAGAAATGAAGGTGGGTTCAAGTGAGGAAGATACCACTACATAAATTTAATTAGAATTCAAGTGCTAAGTGTTAGGAAATATAGCATTATACCCATGATCTTAATCCATTTCCTACATAAACCCATGAGAGATAAACATGCATGCAAGTAACCATAATGTACAAATCAAATATAAAAGCCACAAGATAACACAAGATATATAGGTTGGGAAAACCATCAAGAGGGAAAAATGTAGTTTCCAAAAGCATCCATACTCCATGATCTATTATTCAACAATAAGCAATACAAGAGTTACAATGAATACCTTTGAAGGATCAAGCCCCTCCAATGCATCCTCCATCTATCCAAGCATGAATCCACACATCCCATTCCATGATTCACATATTCACTCCTTATAAATACTCAATAATGACAACCCACTCACCTAGCCAACCTTAACCACTAAACATGTGCTTACTTTTATAGATACAAGCTCACACAAATACAACCAAGTGGTAAGATAAAACCTTGTACCACAAAACCATGTGAATAGAAAACCACTAATCCCTCATTTAATATTGGGTACTAAGTTTTCACTTTATTAAATTATTTCCCCAATATTAAATTATTGTCCCATGTCTCTCACACATTAAATAATAATACAATGTTACAATACAACATAAAGTTGTCCCCAAATAATTACCTAGTGTGATCAACCACACCTCTTAGGTGCATCGCAAATAAATAATTATTTAATTACAATACTATAATATAACATTTTATGCAATGGTGAAAATCTTCAATGGGGTCGAGAATTCTATGTTGCGGTGCATATGCCCACGGCCTATAACTGGGTCAGGGTTGCATGCCATTCCTCCTTTATGCATGCTTGTGTGTTGGTGGAGATCAGGCTTTCATTGCTTGCTACTATGATAGGGTGGGGTGTTTGGTGCAATCAAGGGGGTTCTTCTTTTTTTGTGTCCTTTTCCTTCTATGTGTTGTTTGTAGTTTCTTTATTGGTTTCTCAAGTGGGAATCGATGTCCCCATGTTTGGGCATTGGTTTTCTTTCAATCTTTTAGGTTGTGTACTTGGGGGAGTGATTTTTAAGTTGTCTTGGCAATGGATTCAAGAGAAGCTTCGGGGGCCAAAGGGTCTTTGGATTTTCATAGAATTGTTGGAGCGAGTTCTCCCTTCTCAACGAGGGTTTTTTAGAATAGTTTGTTTTCTAATGATTTGGGGAGTGATGGGTTTGCTTCAGTGGGTGGACCTCAAATCCCAAAGATTAATGGTTGCCTTAAATGAAGTAAAGAAAGGTCAATGCTGGTGATTCGGCCTGAATCAATTGTGAAGGACATAGAGTATTTTTTGAAACATGCCTTGATTTGCAAATTTATGGGAATGCAGGTTTCGCTCCAATTTTTGGAGAAATGGGCTCATATGAATTGGTCTCCCAAGGGTGAAATGGAAATAATACTTTTGGAAAATAGTTATTTCATGGTGGTTTTCAATTGCATGGTTGGTCACAACAAAGTCTTTGAGGGTGGGCCTTACTTCCATAATCAAGTTGGTTTATTTAGCAAACCCTTGCATGCTAGCTTTAATCCTTTAGATGAGCTTTTGAATCGAGTACCAGTTTGGGTGTGTCTTCCCCGATTTCTAGTGGAGTGTTGGAGTAATGATATTTTTCACATGGTTGCTTCAACCCTGGGGAAACTAGTGGGCCCTTCTCAATAAACACTAGAAAAATTATGTCCTTTGCTCACATTTGTGTTGAGATTTATTTGAGTCACCCTCTTTCATATTCTCTTGAAATCTATGCAGGGTTGTATTCTTTGGTGCAACAACTTGATTATGAGGCTTTTCCTTTTCGGTATCGTCTCTATCATGAATATGGGCATCTGTAGTGTAGATTCCCTCAGGCCAAAGCCCTTGAGCCTCAGGCTTCTTAGCCTCCTCACAACCCTCCCAAGGCTGATAAGGACAAGGCTCCCATTCCAGGTGATGTTACAAGTGCTAAGGGGTTTATTTTTGTTAAGACCCGTAACAGAAATCATGGTCAGAAAAGGACTTTGAAGAATTGAATGGAAGGTGACACCTTTAATCGCTTTAAGGTTTTCGATGATCTCAGTCAGCAGGAGGTGAACTTAGGTTTGATGACTTTTGGATCAAGGTGCTCTAGAAGTGGTTCAGGAGGGATTTATTCCAGATATCATTCATAAGTCTCAAGAGGTTGGTGCTTTGCAAATGGACACTGATCTCATTATGGTGGTTTCAGGGAATCCTGAGACCCTTCCAAATGTGAAGATGGATGAGGGGGAGGTTTATCATCCACTGGTGAAAGAAAGATCTAATTTGGTAAAAGGAAATAATACTTCTTCTCTGGGACTTCTTTAGAAAGATAAAAGAAAAGGGGTTGTTGAGAAGTCCTCCAAGGCAGGGAGAAAGAAGGACTTAGAGAAAATCAAGATGATGGGGGAGACTTTGGTGGAGTCAAGATCTGTTAAGACTCTGGACTCTCATTTTTATAACCCTCTAAAATGATCATCCTCTCATGGAATGTAAGGGGCTTGAACAATGGCCATCGACAAAAGGTTGTTCAAGATTTGGTGAGAATTTTTCTCCTAATGCTCTTTTTATATAGGAGACTAAGTTTTCTATTGAGAGGATGGTGGGGTTGATTTCAAAGTTGTGGAGACAGGGTGAATTTCAGTGTATTGGGGCTCATGTTAGTGTTGGGGGTGTGGCTTGCATATGGAACCCTTTGAAGATTCATCCTCTTTGGTGGATGTCCTCTAAGTCATCTATCTCTACAGTCACTTCAAGCTTGGAGATGGGGGAAACTATTCTTCTGTCAAACATCTATGTGCCTACTAATTTTCCTGGTAAGCAACACTTGTGGTCTCATATCAATTTCATTCATAGCCTTGCTCCTCTTTTTCCTTGGTTTATTGCTGGTGATTTCAACGCCATTATTGAGTAAGATGATAAGAAAGGTGGTATTGTGAGGTTGGATCCATCAACTTTCCTACTTGGTGATAACATTTATGCCTTAAATCTTGTTGACATCAAGCCCTGGAATTATCAATTTACTTGGAACAATAGAAGGTTGGGGGAGAATTTTATTGTGGAAAGACTTGACCATTTCTTGGTTTCCTATTTTTGGATTGGAGGATTGTGGTCTACTAGTTCTGAGATTCTAGACTGGTCGGGCTCTGATCACTGGCCTATTAAACTATCTACTATTTTGGCCCATGTTACTCAATTCCCCTCTTTCAGGCTTCAACTTATGTGGTTAAGGGATCCCTCTCTGCAAGAGTATGTGGCTGAATGGTGGAAAATGGGGAGACCTACTTATGGAACTGCGATGTATTCTTTTGCTAAAATGTTGTAGTATGTGAAGTATCAAAGTTCTCAAATGGTGGAACAAGAAATGTTTTGGAAATATTTTTCATGCGAATATTTTTTCTCAAGATGAATTGGATGTCATTACCCGAGAGATAAGGGAGTTGGGCCTTTCATAAAATTTACTCAAGAAAGAGTCGAGGGATTTGAAAGCTCTAGAAGAGTGTGAGTTGCATGAGGAAATCTATTGGAAATAATAGGCTCGTGTTGAGTGGTTACAAGAGGGGGACAAAAACACTGCTTTCTTCTTCAGTTTGGTGAAATTCAAGAGGCGTGGTAATTCTATTATTGTTTTGGTGAATGATAGGGGTGAATAGTTTTCCTCTTTGCATGATATGTCCAGAGAAACTTCACAATTATTTTCTTCTTTATTTAGTGAGGATTTGCAAGATGTTTTGGTGGAAGAAAACTAGGTTTTGTCTTGTATTCATTTCTTGGTTACTAGAGAGATGAATGAGAATCTATTGAGCTCCATTTCACTAGATGAATTGGAGGCTATTGTTTTTCAAATGAAGAAAGGGAAATCCCCAAGCCCTGATGGTTTTCAATTGAATTCTTTCAGGAATTTTGAGATATCATTAGGTTGGACTATTGGATTTGGTTTGTGAGTCTCAGAGGAATAAATAGATGTTGAGGGCTTTGAACTCTACCTTCCTTGTTCTCATTCCCAAATGTGAGGGGGACGATCAACTGGGTCAATTTAGGCCTATTTCGCTTTGCAATGTGGTTTATAAATTCATTTCCAATTTGATAGCTGAAAGGTTGAAGTGTTGGCTTAGATGGATTATCTCTGAGGAACAGAGTGGCTTTATGGTGGATCAAAATTTTTTGGATGGATTGGTCATTGCTACTGATACTATTCATTCTATGGCATTCTCCATAGAAAAGGATATGTTCATCAAGTTGCAAATGGTAAAGGCCTATGATAGAGTTCAATGGTCCTTCTTGCATAAAGTTTTTATTGCCTTTGGTTTTGCTGAGGAATGGGTCCAATGGGTTATGAGTTGTGTTACCTCCACTTCCTTTTTAGTGTTGATAAATGGTGAGCCTTCTTCTCTTTTTGGTGCTTCTAGGGGCCTTCGTAAAGGGAATCCTCTTTCTCCTTATTTATTTATTATCCTTGTTGAAGGATTGGGAAGATTGTTGAAGTGTAACATGGATTCAGGTCTTCTTCAGGGTTGGGGGTGGGGAAATGGTTTGCCTCCTCAATCTCACTTGCAATTTGTGGATGATATTGCTTTTATCGATGTGGCTAAGGTTAGAGAAGCCACTAATTTGCGCAAGGATTTGGATACTTATCTTGCTACTTCTAGTCAAAGGATTAATGAAGATAAATCTTCCATTTTCTTCTTCAATACTCTGTTGCCTATTTAGTAGAGGATTGCTCATATTTTGAGGTTTCAAATTGGTTCTCTCCCTTTAACCTATTTTGTCATTCCTATTTCTTCTAGTATTCTTTCTAGGGGATCTTGGAATAATATTCTAGACATGTTTTGTGTGAAGGTTAATCATTAGACTCATAGATGGCTATCCTTTGTTGGGCATGTTCAATTACTTAAATATGTGGTGTAGGATCTTCCCATCTATAGGTGTATGCTCCAGGTGGCTCCAGTTGGGTTTGTTAAGGATCTCGATTCTTTGGCTAGACAATTCTTATGGGATAGTAGTTTGTCTTCCTCTAAGTGGAACCTCTTCAAGTGGGATACAGTGTGTAGTTTGAAGTAGTTTGGGGGTCTAGGATTGAGGAAATCGTCTTTGGTTGGATTGGAATTGGATGCAAAGCTTTATTGGAGGTGGTGTTCAAAGCAGGATCATATCTGGGCTAGGATTTTATCTCACAAGTACCTTCATGGGGTTCCGAAGGAGGAGATTCCTCGCTACCCTCTGTTGGGAAAGGTTTGGTGCTTTGGGGTACTCTTAAGAAAGGGGTTGCACTGATCAAGGAGGGATTGTTCTAGATATGTAATAGGGGAGTTGAGGCTCTCTTTTGGTCTGATTCTTGGGACAGGTTTCCCCCCATTTTGCATCAGCATCCTAATTTGTTGAATCTTTGCAAGAACTTCTTAGAGGTTAGATGGTCACGAGTGATTGATTTTAATTTTTTGTATCCCTACGAGAAGACAAAGATGGCTAGGTGGAAGGATCCTTGTGACTGGCCTGTTGTTGGCTCGGAGGAGGACCATGCTAATCTTCAAAGTATTTTGGCTAGTAGACAATGCAACTCTCTTAAGGGATAAGGATATTCTAGCTTGGAGTCTAGATCCTAAGGGTTCTTTCATTGTTGCTAGTGGGTATCAAGTGTTGTTCGCTCATAAGTTTGGTGGGCTGGAGGTTCCTTGGTGGAAAAAGGTGTGGAATAAGTTCTCTTGGCCAAAGCGTAATTGCTTTGTGTGGACTCTGGCCTAGAATCTATGTTTAACTTGGGACAACATTCAGAAGCAGGGATTCCAAGGCCCATCTGTTTGTGTTTTGTGTGGTTGCAGTGAGGAGGATTCTACTCACTTGTTTTTCCATTGTTCTTTCTCTATGTGGCTTTTTCATCTTTGGTGGGGTGTTTGGAAACATCCTTGTGTTCATGCTTCTTCCCTTGTTGAGTTCTGGAATAGTATGGGTAGACCTCCCTCCCAGGCTTCTTTCCTCCAAATTGTTTGGTGCATTGTTCCTACCTTCATTCTTTGGAAAATTTGGCTGGAAAGAAACTGTAGGATTTTTCGTGGGGATAGTTTGATGGTTCAATAGGTTTGACACATAATTGTTGGTATGATCTAGGAGACTGTGGAAGCTAAATGTGAATTGGGGTATCCTTTGGAAAGGAGTGATGATGAGATTATGAATAGAATGGGCTTATAGGGTTTGACTTCAGGCTCTTCTTGTGTTAGAAGAGGTAGGAGAGATAAAAAGAAGGTTCAGAGGTTTGGTAGATGGTTGCCTCCTCCGCTGGATACCTTGAAGATCAATACAGATGATTCCTCCAGGGGTAATCTTGGGCCTGTTGGGATTGGTGGAGTTGGAAGAGACTATTTTGGCTTGGTTATTTTCTTTTTCTCCTTTCATAAAGGGTAGCATTCTAACAACTTTATGGAGGGATTTGCAATTCTCTAGGCTATTGAGTGTGCTTGTGCTTTGGGTTGGCGTAAGATTATCTATGAATTTGATTCACATATTATTGTTAATTTTTTGAATGAGAAAAAGTTACCTGATGTTAATTGGTAGCTTCCTTTGGTTGTTCATCATATTTTACAGATGTGTTCTACACTAGAGATGGCGTCTTTTACCCACATCTTGCGCGAATGGAATAGGCTGTTTGATTGTTTGGCCAAGTGGGATTCTAAGCAAGATGATGACTGGAAGATTGAGGTATTGGGGCAGTTATCCCCTAATTATTGTCATGAATTAGAGAGGGTTATTTCTAATGATTTGGTTGATTGAGGTGATTTTGGCTAAGAGGGTTGTGGTTTTGTTTGGGTTGAAGTGTTCTTGTGTTTTTTTCTTGGGCTCCTACTAGATCCCTGATCTCCTTGTACTATGATCTTCTTGATTTCAATAAAAATTTTACCCCTTTTTATTAAAAACATTTTATGCATTGGTGTACAACACCGCATCCTAACACTAAGGAAAGGGGTTGGTGAAACTTTGTAAGTTGGAATTGGGAGGTTTCATTGAATTTTTTGTTTAATCATTACTCCTTGTTCTTGGATTATTATTATCAATGAGATATTAGATTAAGTTCCATATGTACATACAATTTTCAATGTCATAATCACTCATGGTGATATTGTTAAAATGCTTTGGGTTCATAAGATTAGGGTAAGGGGATGTTAAGTTCTAAGATTTGGATACGAGGGATATAGATTAAGGTATGGGTGAGAAATTGGTGAAGGATTTAATGGATAGTTTCAACTAGGATTTTCCATTGTTGGTTTCCATATGAATGAAGAGACATGGCTAGGTTAGAGGAGGAGGAATAAAAAAGGTTCAATTCATCTTGGTTAACAATTAGCTTAGGATTATATTTAGGAGTAAACAAGTTATTGGTATTCTTTGTATAATTCTTGGTTGATTGAGAAGAGGATGTAGCTGAAGAAGAGGCTAGACAATTAGAGGTTGAAGAGTAAATAACCTTGAAATTCTTCATTCTCTTCACATAATCATGGAGGGTAGTGAAAAAAATAGAGTATGAGGTATATTTATACAAGATAATTAACTAGAAAGAAATTTAGATAAGCTTCCCAATAAATACCCTTCAAATATAAAATTTAAGAAGAGTATAAGAGGTTTGAGAGAGGACGAATCTCATTTAGAACTCATTTGCAACATACAAGGCCAATAAAACTAATCTACAAGCCTATGTTGAATTAAAAGTGTTCCATAAAAAAGTGACCAAGCTAGACAAATGAATCAACATAATTTCATAATAAAGAATAAAACTATTATAAGGTATTTTACTTGAGAGATTGGGAAAATTCTTAGCTACGAACCAATTATTGTGTACAACAATTGATATAGATGGAAATCAAGGACTGGGCATGAGGCTTAGTATAGTATATCTCATTATACATTTAAAAATTTGGCACAAAAAATATCATGGTACTAGTTTATTTATGGTGGGAAAAGAAAGAGGGGTGTGAAGGAGGTTTAGGGTTTCACCCCCTAAGGTAGAAGATAATGGGATAGTGACTAATCATTGTTATATCACTCCTATATCTTAAACTAGCAAGAAAATGATGTGGTCAATTATGGGCCTTTCAAGATGTTGAGGGTAGGAGATGTCAATTTTATTAAGGTACGATGAGAGTGTGGTAATGATTGAAAAATTATGGAATAGGAGAGAAACTAGCTTTTGTGATAAGAGAGGAATTGATAAGATAAATTTAGGACCCCTTAGTCTTAACTCTTTTATTACCATAATAAAGGCTTTGGATGCATATGTGTTGGAACTCATCCCTTGAGCTATTATTAATAATCCCATATGCTTGGGAAATAGTAATTAGATTTGTTAGAAATGGAATAAATATAAGGATACTGATATTGATTTACATCTATGGATTGTATTGTAATTGATAATTTCTCAAAGGAAGTTGCCCCTCAAAGAGGCCACTATTATTTTATAAATAATTCTATCAATTAAATAAAATAAAATTAATTATGTTTCTATTTTGGTAGTTATTTCCATTATTTCATAACTTGAATAATATATTACTATAGACATCCAAATTTGACTACTCCATATCATCAAAGGCGCCTCCTTATTCATCTTTACTCATCTACTCTATCCCTCTTTTCCGCATTAATTAAATATTTCATGTCCTACATATATTTCCAAAGTATTTAATTTAATAAATACTTACCCTATTTCCTCTAAATTAAATAAATATACCACCCCTATTTAATTTAGTCATATTACTCTTGGAATTTAAATTAATTTTTAATTCCTCACTTTCTCTCTCATTGTCACATCCTCCAACTTTTGCAACTTGGTCTATAATCCCTCTTAACCATCTAACCCTCTTCTGATCATAATTAATTTATGGTTAAGATGTGCACAACCCTAATCATCATTAGGGTCACATCCTCCATAATTTTCCACTTTCCTCTAATATGTCATTAATTTGTCTAATCAGGTACTTGCACAACCTTAGTCACTTAAATAGGTCAACTTAATCCCCATGTCATTTATGGAATGTGTCCTAAGTCAACCTTATTAAAGGTTTTCTCCTTTTGGATACGACACTCCATTCCCCATGTGAATTTTTAATTCACATTTAATCCCCCAATGCATTCCAAAGAATTTTAATTTTTTTCTCTCATTCCCATGTGAATATTTGAAAAAAATTTAATTCCTCACATGTCCTCTCACTCACATGGGGACAAGGACCTCCTTTATGAAGAGATCTTATCCCAATCCCAAGGTACTATGTAGTACCTCCAAGTCATGTACTCTCATTCCAACTCATTTACACATCATCTTTTTCAAGCCACTTCACATGCCACATGTCAAGATGTGAGGGTTTGTGAGTTCTCAACCTCACCATAGCCCTACATCTTGGCCATGTTGGTTTAATCTCAACCATCCATTTCTCTAGAGAATTCAAAATTCTCTATAAATACCCCCTCTTTTCTCTCATTAGGGGGGAGATCATTGTGCTAGCCAAACTCTTGCAAATTTTTCATTTGAGCCATACTTAGCCAAAATACTTGCATTTGCATCCACTTTCACCCATTTTCCATCCATCTTACAATCCACACTTGCATCTCTTGCCATAAAAGGAGCATACAACATTGAAGATCAAAGGGTCAACCAAAGGACAACTCAACAAGGTAAAATGTTCTATTTTGTTTTGTTAAGTTATTCATTTGCCCAATCTTGAGGTGTAGGGTGTTTATATTTGTTGGTTGCACTCTTTTGTTTTCTTCTCATTTTCTAACACGTATTTTTGCCTGTTCACATTTCTAGCACGACTGGTGGGACTAACAAACGGGTCTGTATCTTTCACATTTGCTATTATTTTCACTTTTTGTAGGTGCGGGTTGCAGAGGGGTGGACCCGGTCACATCTGTGGGTGGACTACCCGACAGACAGTGAACCCTCACCCCTCTAGACAAAGTGTGACCTTCCCTCCAAACAAAAGTGCGTACCCCTAACCTAGGCAACTTTTTTCAAAAAGGTGAAATTTTAGTTTTGTGCACTTTTGTTGGTTGTTTTGGTGTTTCTAACCCCCTAACATGTCTTGTTTGAGTATGTGCAAGCATCTGATCGACATTTGGCGAGGAACAAGGACAAGATTCACTAACAATTTTCCTTGTAGGGTAGTCATTTATCAACTACTACTTGTTGATTTGCATAACTTAGGCACATAGTTTAACTAGGGGTGTCAATTAATCTTGTTTGTTATGCTTGTTGGTAAGCTATTTGATGTATCCAATCCCCTTGTGCCATTTGGAAATCCTGGGTGACGAGAAATTGTAGCTTACCAAGTCCTTTGAGTCACCCTCTTTTTTTATTTTTCTTAGTGGGACCTGCTTAGGGATTTCATCACCCCAAGGGATGATTCCAACCACGCATACCAAGGGGGTATATAAAGGAGGGAGAGTGAAATTTGTACCTTAATCCAACCATGTTATAATTGGTGAAGCGTCAAGATGACGTGAAGAGTTGGTCTGAACCTCTAGTATCTCGCTAAGGTTCTCGACTCACGTTTGTAACGGGTTGGTGTTCACGATTTGGGCCTCACGTACCAGGTGTATATCGAGGACTCCTTAGAAACCATGTTCATCCTAGAATAGAAGACTTTGTCAGCCATACCCCTTTCTACTAGTCTTAGGATTGTGTTGTTTGAATTGTCTTCTTTGTGCAAAAACCAGTAATTTTTTGTTCAACCGTATCCTTTTGATAGATGTTTGTTGTGTTTTGGGCCCTTTGCCTTAGTCTTTTCAAAACTCAAGTTTAAACCTGTCTAGGGGTAGACCTC
>VDFB02184396.1:0-44862 GCA_007258455.2 Sequoia sempervirens | reverse complement strand
GTGGCATAGAGAAGGACACATTATAGGTGGTGAGGTTAGATTGTGTTGCACAAATGCCTAATATTTTTCTATACAGGGCGATGCTTAAAATATTAGCAAAAAATTGATACTCAAAGATGTGTACCTTTGATCTCTTGATGGGGAAGAATATGGTGACCCTTGAGGGAACTTGGATGATATTGTGGGTACCTATTAGAACTTGGTTGGTGTACACATCCTCAACTATTGCAAATTTAATATTGCATAGATTATTTGGGTGGATAGACCTTCAACGAAGAGGGATGGCACTATGTTTAAATGCATGCAAGGTTTTAGTTATGGTGTTTCTAATTTTTTATGGAAACACTTGTTAGTGATATCTTGCTTCCTAATAAGAGTGAGAGATCCTTTCATATCAAGCTAGTGAGCTGCATAGCTGAGATGGTAGAGAGAGGATGTCAATTTACATGGGGGTATACATATTGACACACATACATGGATTTACACCTTGTTACCAATAGGGATGTTAGGAGTGTGGGACACATCATGCTATTATAGGTGTGGACCTAGGAGCACATTTCAAAGCTTTAACCTATTATAAACAAAGTTAGACTATACTTTGATAGGACTTATGTATTTGGACAATAGTAGATTACGCAATATAAATCTATGTGTGATATGGAGCATCAAAAACAAGTTTTGGATGAGTTGCAAAAGGGAGACATCACATGTAGGCTATATAGGGAGAGGGAGGGGCAATAGGATTATGGTTAGTATCTACAGTATGTGATGACCCCTTATTACCCATTTTATGGAAAAAGAGATCCTAGACCTAGTGCTTAGATCACGAAGATCAACCTTTCTCCAAATCAACATTGGAAACCAAACCAACAAGGGTATGGGATTGGATAACAACCTAAAAGGAGAGATAATCTACCCTAGATTTGGCTCTTTTATTGCTTAAAAAATTTATTGAATTTAATTTGGATTAATTGATTTGATTTAACTATACAACCTAATCTAAAAACACATTTTTTATGCATAAAACAAATAAAAATTCCATAAATAGAAGATAGATCTGATAAGGGTAGCATTTTATGCACCGGTACTACAAATTTGAGGTTGAACTGAGAGGAGAAGGGCATTTGGTGCCCTAGACTTAGAGTGATTTATGGATCTGCAACTTCTAGATCTAAAGCTCCTAGGTTTGCACTATATAAATCTTCTCTATAATTTTTTATCTTTGGATTTGAACCTACAAATCACAACAAAGAGAGGAAAGGGGGTGGCTATATACAAATTTTCCTAAGTCAAACCCCTATTTTTGTACATTTTTACCTCGAATAGTTGATGGATTGACTAATAAAATGTGTGTGCTCTTAACAAATTAAGTGCATATAAGGGTGTAATGAGCTAAAATGCTACAAACCCTACTCAAATGTGTTGGAGAAGGATTCCTAAATTATATAAATGAGATCAACCCAAGAGAAAGTAAAATACCCTTAGGAAAATCTAAATACATAAATACCTTGCTTAGGACAACAAGTAGATTAAAGTATGAAGATGAGAATACTCTGAAAATAAGTGATTAGGTGCTTGAAAGGAGCCAAATCTATCTTCAACACCTATATTCCATCATGTCATTCCATTGGCATCAAACTTCAATCATTTTGACAACTTGAATAAGTCTAGAATTCTCCTTGAAAACTTGTAAATATGAATATATTTTGGTAGTCTTATCGTAATTGTAATTGCTTCTCCTTAATTTTGAAATAATAATTCATGTTTATATAGTGGAACAGAGGAATAAATTAAAGTGTAGGTCGACTCATTTAATTTTGATCTTCGTAATTAATTTATTGCCAAGGCCCAATTATCAAATTACATCTCCGAAATGAGAGTGACAAAAATAGGAAATTAAATTTGTCGAGTGAAATACTTCGACTAAGGTGTTGGGTGCCCCTTTCCAACTCTTTTACACTCAACAAAATTTAATTTAGGTGTTTAGGATATGCTTAAATCAATAATTATCCAACATAAGGGCACTTGTCAAGGTCAATTTGATGGTGTTCAATCGATAAATATTTTTCTAAGCACTGACACATTCTCTTGGGTTGATAGGAAAATTTAGGGCTAGGGAATGTCTAAAATGAATGAATAGATAGGTTACTAGAGCAAGTCCAAATAGAGCGTGAAATTGTACTTTCACCTTAAAGGGAGTATAATTTTTGATGCCACATTTAGCCCCCACTTTATTAACCATATGACACTATGTGCATATGTAAGATAAAGTACTAAAATTAAATCATATTATAAAAGGATAAAAAAAAGCATATTGCATAGGACGTATCTAACATTCACAAGAGAATGAAGCCCCCAGTATAGTAATATGTGAAACCTCAACATTAGAAACTACATACTGCCAAAATCATTTCATTATAAATCTAAAAACCATCTTGCACATACAAACCAATTTGCTAGTCCAATACTTCTACAAAGATTAAAATTTGAGGGTAGATGTATGCCTCCTGATTTTGCTTGCTTTATGGAGATGGAAGTAGGGTAGCAATTTGGCTATGTCAAAAGGATTAGGGTTTTGATGAAAATTATTTTGGTAGGATCATGAACACATAACACCAAGTACTAGCAATCATACAACATGAAAGAGAGCATAACTATGATTCTAACACAATAGATGACACAAAAATTAGAGTTTGTAAGCCCAAGTTATGTTAATTTTAAGATAACATGGTATGAGTAATATATTACTGAATTTAGCTATAAGTTGGTAACTTTTTTACCTTTTTGATATTCTTTTTCACTTTTTTAGTTTGAGAGCATTGAGAGATAATCCAAGCAATCCTAGGAGTGAAAATTCCCCAATAATGACCATACTGCACACTAAGGCTCAAGGACATGAGGAAGTGCATCGTGCGAGGTGCACTCCCATGAGAGGTGAGTTGTATTTTCACTTTCCCTATAGGTAGGAGCATAATTTTTATCTTTTTTAATGGTTATTTTTAAAAGTGGGGCACCCCTGACCAACATGGGCACCCTAGACCTTTGAGGGTGCCATAGACTAGTATGGGTGCCCTTGGCTAGGCACAAAGTTCTAGAATATGTACTTTTCTATTTTATTTTGATTTATCTCTGAATGTATTATTAATAGATAATCACACTTTTATTGATAGGGCCCTCTACACATGCATGAACATTTGGGAGGCCACTTGTTCACACTTCTCTGTGTTTAGGCCACACAACTCTTAGTTCCAAAGTAGTAGCATCTATATGTGGTTGGTTTTTTCTAGGTATACACTATGACACTATGCTTATGACACTCATGGAGCACTAGGATACATATACTTCTACCTCTTCTATCTATTAATAGGAGAGGTGATGATCACCCTAGAGGATGTGTACCACTTTCTTCAACCACTCATCCAGGGTAGGATCATGAGACATGATGAGTTGAGGACCTTAGAAGAGATCCTAGTTGATCAATATTACTATACTGGCCATGATCTACCACAGGATGGAAAGGGTCATATCTAGCTATGATGTCTATTACATATGGGTGTCGATGTTCTTATTCTTCATCAAATCATGATTTCCACTATAGAACTAGTGGTTTCACCAAATGGGTAGGGCACACAATTACATGGGGGCCTTATCCATACGATATGAGTGATGGAGGAGAATCAAACCATGTTTGTCTAGGGGAAAGGTATTCTAGCACACTTGTAAGTACTATGATCTTAGATGGTATAGTCATTCTGAGGCACAAAGTCTTATGACCTATACACTACTATGCCGTAGAAAAATTGCCCCTTGTCATTTTCATGGCCTTTTAGGTCTTGTTTCATGGTGTTGGAACTATGTTGCTTTGATTTTATGTTGTAACATGGCTTGAACATGCTTATTTAGCTACTAAAACTCAAAGAAAAATGTTTTGTGAAGGTGTTGTGAAGTGTTGTAAGACATTTCTACTTTCTCCTAGACTCTATTAATTACAATTCACCTAAAAATTGCCTTTTTATTCATCAACAAGTCCTATTTTGAAGTGTTGTAAAGTCTTGTAACAAGCTTTCACACTTTTCTAGACACATCTTCACTATTTATCCCTTTCTCATGCTTTATTTGACCCCTTTATGCTCTCATATGCTTAATTAAGTGTATTTTTGAGTATTATCAAGACAAATAATATTAAATACAACATATTTCCCGACACTTGTTTTTAGGTCCTAGGTGGGACCCATTCGCCATGGGTGGCGAATGAGTCCCCCTTGGCCCGAAATTCAAAATATTTTAAATTTCCTTTCGGGATTTTATTCAAAATCACTTGATGTCAGCTTGTGATGAGGTATGAATAGGTAACTAAGGCACAAGTGTGTACAAATAAGTGAGTTCACTTTTCCACCTATTCACTCAAGTATTCAAGCATTTTACAATATCTTTTTAAGCATTATTCAAGCACTTTGAAGCAGCCATTGGCATTACTTCAGACTTGCATCATCAAGGGTTTGGCAAGTTAATAGCAATTACATGTTGTTAGTTTATCATTCCTTTTCATTTCATTATTTTATTGAAGGTTTGATTAGCAAAAGCGGGGTTTGACCAAGGAAAACCCCTATTCACTAAACTTAAACCATTTATCCCTATTGCATGTTTGTTTGTAGACCTAGGTATGCAAATTTGACAAGATTTTTGGTGTTGAAGATTGTTTACAAGTCAACTAGGTGCTTCAAGTCAACTTAAGTCTGTTTCAAGCTTGGAGAAGGTTTTCTGTCCATTTTCCGCAGAATTGACTTCGGCAACGTGACAAGCAGTGATTCCTAGATTTGGTGTTGCAGAGTTGTCTCCTAACTTTTCAAAGATTTGGGAGCGAAATGATTCACCACCTCTGGAAAATGAGTCCCACCTTAGGACTGAAAATTTGAATTTTGTCAGATTCTAGATCCCGACAGATAGAAACTTGCTCCCGATAGTTTTTCACCATGAGGAGGACTAATTCGCCACCTTGGGCAAATAAGTCCCATTGTGAAAAATCGGTAATCTCCACCAGCATCAAGAACACTACATATTCTTCACACTTCATCTAGGTGTACTCAAATTCGTCCCTTTCCTTTATGTTTTGCATAATTTCTTCATTTACTTAGTTGTTTGCATATCATAGTGTGTTTTCAAACATAACTTTAATTTCACTTTTGCATTCATTTTCATCCATTCAAATTATTCAACTGCATTTAGTTAACTTCATTTAGGTTAGAAAACATAACACATAACATTATTTAAATGAAATTGTTAGCATTTTTGGCCCTACCTTCTCTCTTTTTAGGTGAGAAACCTTAGAAGAGTTAGAGAAGTCCTAGAGAGCCAAAAATCAATGGTTCAACTAATTTTCATATGGGTGTTCGAGTACATCACTTGTATGTGACTTGCGAGATATTCTATGGAGGTAACATGGACATATCCTTAAGAATTTTGTTATCCTCTTAGGAGACCCTAGTATTATGGACATTTATTATACCAAAACATCACATTTGATCAATTAGATGTTGTGGAAATTTTTTGGAGACCATACAATACTTTTCAGCCTTGGAAAGGCTTACCACGTTAGCTAGCAAGGATTTAGTGGGACCATTTCTTTATCGGTCGCTATGGGTATATTGTGATTCCGTTTATTATGATCAAGTGATGAGACAGTTCAGTCGCACTTAGGGAGTTCCTATCCCTTGACCAGCCTATCTCAAGTCAAATCATAGTGGTACCAAACCATAATAAATAGCTCATCCTACCATCAAAGATGTCCCATTGAGTGAATCAGACAATGAGGAACAAGACAAGCATCCTCTGTCTAATGTAGATGATGTTGGATCCAACATTGCATACATCATATTATGGGACATCATATATCTGGATCCTATATTTCTTGTAGACCATCCTATTGGTGATCCTAGGCCATGGTCATGCCATTGAGAGGATTGTGAGGAGGAGGATGAGGATGACTATGGATGTGCAGGTGGATATGATGAGGAGGTGAAGGAGGAGCAACCAACCACAATAGCACTATGAGGTCCATAGGAGCATGAGGAGGCTAGAGATTCCCTCGAGGAGAGACCTAAATCTCATCCTAGTGTATCATGAGCACATCCTTCTACACTTGAGAGACCATCTATCTATCAGCACGGGGAGACTACCAGAGCAACGCATACTATGCCCCTAGGATCCCAAGGGAGTCTAGACATGGCCATTATAGTTACATGTTGAGATCCCTATTGGCGAGCTGGCAATCCAAGTTATGGGTATGTGCAGGATCATCATGGAAAAAATAGGCCCTTAAGTGGCAAAAAATTTAGAAAAATCAGTGTTAGGCAACTTGACGTAAAAATTTGAATAAGTTATCTATATTATTTCAAAAATATGTAAGAATACAATCTGTAGAAAATTGAATATAGTTTCTAAACTACTAGGTTTATTTAAAAATAAATAAAATCTATTTGGTGAAAATTTTAAATTTCAATGCAGTAGTACTTAATTTTCAGGGAAAAAATAAGTAGGCATCTGTTTGACCACCCTAACCATAATAAAATTATAATATTTTTTTATAATATTTTATATATAAGTATAGGACTCATGTCTAGACGTGATGCATATTTTTTTGTAATTTTTTTCCAAGTAAATAATTAATTATGGATATTTTATTACAACTTTTAAAAAATATAAAAACTTGTATGTCTAACCACCTTAAAACTTGGTCAAAACTTCATGAAATTTAATTTTTCTTTTTTTAATCCTATAGTATGTGAAGCATAGAATGTGACACATGTTTTGGATTCAAAAAATGTGATACCGTTTGAAAGTTATAGATGTTTTTCAATCAGCCTATCAATCAAGACTTTAGTCATAATTCTAATAGAAAATAAATAATTATTATTTATTAAATTCAAATTAAAGCATAATTTATATTGGTGGAAAGCTGAGAATCTCCTCTAAAAACCCTTTTCGTTTCATCAATTTTGGATAAAGAAAAAGTCATCAACCACATACCCTACAAATACCCATAATATTGCCACTTTTTGGCCCATCATGATCCTGCACATACCCTTATATGATATATTATTATTTTTTACTTTGCTTTATAGTGTACTAGATATTGTGTTATAAGTTTAAGTTACGTTTTATATGATATTAAATTATCTAATGATATTTTATATTTTTTCCTTTGTTTTTCAGATGGTACCCAAGATTGGCTTGACTTTGTGGGTCGAGTAATATTAGATATGGTTCCTAATATGCAATCACATCATCTGGTGCAAGCTGATCATAGGCCACCACAAAGTGAAGGGCGACATGCAAAGATATTTGATCCTATAGCACAACTAAGGATTGCACATGAGGATTTGAGTCACTTATGAAGAGTTGAGAGATGAGAGAACTCAAGCCCCTACCAAGAGCAAGATGCAGGCCTATTTGTGAGAGGAGCTTAGCAAGGTATGAGCAGAGAGAGATTTGTTCTACTAGCAACACACAATAGTGTTTGAAGCTAATGCCAAGCTTAGAGGTGAGCTCAAGATTATATTGGCATGAAGTGGTTCTAGGAGCTACTCATGATCTACTATCTCACATTGACCACCACCACCATGCCCTAAGGAGTTTGGTAGCCCTAGGCCTACAAGATGATTATATTTCTTATGTATGATACACACCAATGAGCATCTTTTATTTAGTTTTTTCTCTTAATCATTTTCAATGCTATATGTGATCTTATTTTCAAACATGCATTACATTTCCATATATAGAAAATTGAATGCAATGGTGATCTATTAAACAATCAAGTTAAGATTATTTAATAAATAAGATAATGATTTAATTGATATATGTAAATGGATGATATGATCTAACTAAAAAATTAAATGTAAGTGTTCAATTAAATACTATATTTTTATCTAAGTGTACACATGTTAAACTAGATGCGACTTTGATCTAATTTGGAAAAATTAAATACTATAATTATCTAATTAACATGTCACAAAAAATAATAAATAGTATGCAAACAAGTAATAATCAAACTTAAGAAAATTACTCTAAAAATTCAAGGCACACAAATGTTTGTCATGAAAGAAGCAATACAAGACTAAATAGAAAAGAAAACCTATCTAATCTAAATAACATGCTTTAAAAATATTGCATACTATTCAAAGATGATATGTATAAAATCTATGCAAATACATAAAATTAATAGGTTCTTTTAGAGGTGTACCATTGATTGTAGAAATTTTGTATGCTCCAGATCCATAATCATCATTAATGACATAGGGTCCTAACCAATTCAGACTAAACTTTCCCTTTTCTCCTAGTGCCACATTTATATTACATTGGTTCTCATATAGCACCAAGTTTCCCTTCTTGAATGAATGGTGGATAACACCTCCATTGTAGTTGCATTGAATACCTTTGTAGTAGGCTTGAAGATGTTTGAGAGCATGCATGCGTTGTTCATCGAGCATCTCAAGTTGTTGAAGTTGTTGTTCTCTATAAGCATTATTATTTAGAGAAATTCCCAATGAAGGAATTTATAAGTCCAAAGGCATAATGACATCAACTCCATACACAAGGTTGTATAGAGTATTACCCATAGGCATGTGGCCACTTGTGCAATAAGCCCATAATGCATAAGAAAGTTGAGTGTGCCAATCTTTACCATGTTTGTTAACAAATTTTCATAAAAAAATGTTTAATTATTTTGTTAGTTGCTCCTACTTGTCCATTTGATTGAGGATAGTATGGTGCAGAAAATTAATGTTGTATATGAAACTTTTCTAAATTCTTCACTTCTTTGTTCTTAAATGGTGTACCATTATCTAAAATTAAAGAGGAAGGAAGAACAAATCTTGATATAATGTTATCCAATATAAAATGATAAAAAGCTTCAATTGTTGTGGAATGAAGAGGAGATACTTCAACCCATTTGGTGAAGTAATATATAGCATAATAATAAAAGTGTCCCTAAGACGAAGGAGGATAAATCTTGCCAATGAGATTCAAACCCCACACCAAAAATGACCAAATAGAATCTTGGGAACAAAGTTTGTGGGTAGGAGAATAAATCAAATTGTTGTATTTCTTACATTTAGGACATTTCTTAACGAAGGTAAAATAATCTTAATCCATATTTTTGTCCAATAATATCCAATACAAATTAACTTTTGAACCGAAGATTGGCCACCAAAGTGTCCCCCACAAGCACTTGAATGAGCTTCTTCGAGGGAAACATGATCTTCAATTTACTAAGGCAATGAAGGAGGCGATTATATGCCCTCTAGTATAACATGTTACCTAAGATTATATATCACACTATGGGATTTCAAATACAAGCTCGATTGCTTTTTATAGTTGGTTTAGGAAAAATACCATTGCACAAATATTGAAATATGTGGAAGTACCATTCATCTAATTTATTTATATGACATATTATTTCATTGTTAAAGTTCTCACTTATCGATGGCGATGTGAGGTTGTAAATAGTAAATTTAAAATCCACAAATGAATCATCAAGGTATATAAGAGAAGCAACACTTTCCATTACATCTACATGTCGATTATCCTTCCATGGAATATTGTCAATAGTATAAGAGGCAAAACATTTTAATATTGTTAATGCCAAATCACGATATTGAGACAATTTATCTTGTTTCACTTAATATGATCTATTAATTTGTTTTATAATTAGTTGAGAATCTCCAAATATATGAAGGTATTGAATATTAATATACGTCACCGCACATAAATCAAAAATAAGAGCTTCGTATTTCGCAATGTTATTTTTGCAAAGGAGCTTCATATCAAAAGAGAAAGCCATATATCCTTTTAGAGATGTATGTCATCAAGGTCACATTTTTATCTCAACTAAAAAGCACAAGGATGTTGGCTAGGAAGAAATTTTGCTTCTCTTCTCTTGGAGCATCATCTTTAGAATTGATTCCCAAAAGGAGACAAGAGATGTTTTCATCTCCAAATGATCTTTTAAAGTTACCTGACCACTAGGCATAACCATTTAATTATATAATTTCGTAATCTTCCCATTTTGCAAGATAGGGTGATCCTACAATACTGGTTTACAATTTTTGGCCAAACTGGACATTGAACTATTTTTTTTAAACTAAATCTTCACTTTCGCGCACCTATAGTTGCTAATCCGTGAGGAATTTGAAGATGATGCAAACTAGTGATTTGTGGCATTTTGTTTGTAAATTCTAAATATGTTTATTTTTTTGAATCAGATTGCATTTCTTTTTCCATCTCCTTTGAAAACTAGTTTTTATTAGTAAACACCATTTTTAAAGAGTGATGCTCACCGTAAACAACATAACTTTTTTTCTATGAAGGATAAAATTCTATTTTTTTTAATTTAGCTTTGTAACTATGATATCTAACAAGTTCATTTGGTTTCATAGTGTTTTTTTTTTCTTAATCAAGTTTTGGAGTCAAACTGATTACAACTTAGACATAGGAAGACCGTAAACAACATGACCTTTTTTGTATGTATCAAAATTCATTTTTTTTACAAGATCAAGGACATCAATACCTAGCCCAAACATATTTTTCAGATTTTTTTTGATAATCTACTATTTTTCCACATGCACAGAACAAAGAGCTTGATTTTTGGTGAAAATCCTATGTTTAATTAAACTAAAAAAATACATAATAAAACCAAAATATAATAAATTATATTTGATGGATAGCTTGTTCTGAGGACTACCATCATCCAGTTGGGTATGTGAAGTTTTCTCCATTCTTCATCCTCAACCTGTGCTTTGAAAGGAAAAAAATTGTAGAAATTTGGTGGAAGAGGGGGAGAAGGGGAAAAAAGGGGGCTTTGAGCAAACCCCTTTCACTCGAAAGGGTGAAGGGGTGTTCTCTCAAATGGGGGTTCACTCAAAGCCCGCCTTTTTTTGAATTTCCCTTTATTTCCATTTTTAAAAACATGTCAAAAAGTGGTTACATGAAAAAGGGGGTTCACTCAAAGGGGTTTGATCGAACCCTTTTGAGTTCATGCAAACTCCCCTTCGTGCAAACCCTTAAAAACCCAAAAAAAAATTCATGGGATTTTTTTTGCAATTTTTCCTTCCTCAACAAAATTATAAACCGGTATTGTGGGTTTACCCGACACCTAGTAGAATTTGGTTTTACAAACCCCCTTCTTTAGCCATTTTATTAGAGATTTTTCTATCCTATATATATCATCTATAATAAGTATCATCAAGCTTAGAATCTAATTCATTTTATTCTACTATGACTGACTCATAATTCCCTTGAGAGAGTAAGGTATTCTAAAATTATCTCATTCAACTTTTCAAATTCTCCTTTAAGTGCAAGAGATTAAATTACACATGTTAGCATTTCATTCCTTAAGTATATTTCTTAGGTCCTCATATTGATGAAAGAATAAAACTTATTTGTAACATACCCCCTAGTAAGGGTGATCTAAGACTCTTTCATTATTCTCTCTAAATTAGGATGTTCCATATAGTCTTCTCAAATCATAATATAATTATTATTGGAAATTGATCCCCCTCATTTCTAGGGAAATGGTTAAGTATTCTTACTTGAATTTTATCAAAATTTTAAAAGTAAAGCTTAGAGTATGGTCATCCCAATTAATAGATGTATGGGTCTTATTGAAGCAAGCAACAATGCAAAATTCATCTTTCCTCTGTTGGATCAAGTAAATAATTCATAAAGTAGTTTGACAACCCAAGGACTAGTATTCTCAATGAAAAGGAGAAAAAATAATTTCCCTTGGAGTATTAAGTTCAACATTTTTTTCAAAGGAATCAAGGCGTGCAAAGTCTTCCAACATAATCCATTTGAAAACTGCTTAAGAATGCATCAAATAAATTATGGTTCAAATTTTTTCAAGATTATCAAGGTCAACTTAAAGTGTATACATATTAACGAAAAGACAATCCATGTTTAATTGTTTGCAACTACTATGGCAAGCCATCTAGTAGTCATTACTTAGGATTTCCAAAATTTCTACTACTTGAGGGTTCCACAACATTGTGAAAACCCCCAAGGAAACTTTTACCTTTTTGCCCCTTTATCAACTTTCCCTCATAAGAGAATTTAATTGGTGATTTCCAATTTTAGTTTCATGCAATAGAACAACATTTAGATATTCTCTAGAAGATTCTCCTCTAGACAAGCACATTAAGGCCACAAATGTTCCAAGACAAGATCTTCACAAGGAAAGTTTAGATCTCTTAGTACTCACAAAGATGTCTTCTAACTTAAATTGGTTTTATACCGCCACATCAACCATAAGTTATGAAGAAAGTCATGTTTATTGAAATAAATATTTTTTAATTTATTATGGTAAAATTATATATATTTAATTAAAGTCAAGAGGCGTTCTACAATGGTAGCAAGGGGTGAAGTGTAGGATGAATAATTTTGTTGGGAAACATATTTAATTAATGTCCAGAGACATTCTACAATGGCAGCAAGGGGTGAAGTGTGGCATGAACATGTTAACAAAAACTCTTACTATTTCCTTTAAATTTAACAATTATTTACATTTCAAAATATTAAATTTAATAATAGACATAATATTTCCAAAATAAGTGACATAAAATTTATGAAAAATATATAATAAATAAAATAGTTCTAAATTGATATCTCTCCATAATTTTTAGATAAATGTATTTAGGATATTTATAGTTTAGTTATAATGAAATTAATATAACAATTAATTTCAAATATAAAAAATAAATTTGTTCAAAATAAAATTAAAGAGAAGATTGCTGTTGCCTAATGCAATTGAAAAGATAGAATGGTAAGGTGATTTCACCTCACGAATATTTTGCATTCCTTTTCCACTTCTAGGAATTGAGAGAGAGTTGGCCTTGCTGCCCACTTAGTAGATAACAATTATCGTATAATGTGAATGATTCCACCAAGCATATGTAATGAGTTCTAAAAATAAATTTTATTTTTGAAGTTTCAGCAGAAAATTCTAAACAGAAGAGGTTGAGATATAGCTTTGAAGGTTACACTATGGCGGAGACTACCAAGGAAGAAAAATGTCTTGTGCCCTATCAATCCTTCCGCCTACAAATTAATAAAATGGCCATTCAAGTACTAGTTGATAATCTAGCTATTCCACATCCCTCAAGTGCAAAACCTGCTGGAAAGTGGTGGGGGAGATGGCAGAGGATAAAGAGAAGGAGATGGAGGACTCTGAGGAGGAGGAAGTAAGTCAATCCGTTCCATATGATAACAAGAATGGAGGCAATTTGGAGCAGCTAGGAGCTCCTCCTCCAATGGAGGCGGAGTTGCACACAACCATTGCAGTCTATCAAGAGGCAGAAGAGATGGAAACCTCTAATAACTTGGACCAACAACTATCACCCTTTCTGAAGCAGGTCAAGGTGCAGACGACCTTCCTACAGCAGCAAAAAGAGCATCGCATTCGAGTAGCCAACCTTGTGCTCAGAAGTGCGGGGGTTCTATTCTCCCTCATTTCTTGTTATCATGGCCTCTGATGATCAGAGATATGATTATCTATCATACAAAGATTTTGAAGCATACAGGTATAGTATAACTTTAAATGTTTTTGGATTTGGTTGTATGAATATTTCTCGTTGTTTCAAATCATATTGTATGATCAATCATTTGTATCACACTCTATTATCCATCATCAGAATATAGATAACATAAAACTCGCAGACAGCTTATATATAGAGACTCTAGACAGTAATGTTTACAACAATGCACCCTGACCCTCTCTTTAAGCTCTTTTTGGATGGAGAATAAGTTATTGACACCCTCTCTACAATTTGCAACAGGTACTGCCTGGACATAGCCTTAATAGCGTTTGTCTACTTGGTTTTTCAGCTTGGGAAAGGGATATATGATACATTCTTCATACCTGACCTATTTCCAAATGTGGTCTTCTCTAACATAGATCTCATCGGCGATCAGGTGAGGCTGAGGGCTGCAAAAGAAATAGTTGAGTAGGCCTTTTGTTTGTTGTTATTTATAGATGGACGATGAAATTGAGAAACGGTGCGTGCAGTCATTGGCCTACTTACTCATGTCTTCTTCTTCGACGGCGGCATCGCTAACGAAGTTACTGGGTCACACGAGATTTACGAATCTAGCAGCCGTGTCTTTGATAATGAGTTTCATTGCCTTTGCGTTGGTGGCGGTTTCTTCTCTGCTCTCTGCTTTTGCCCTTGCTAGACGCATCCGCTGGTGATAAACGTATTCATTCCCTCGTATTCTTAGACTTCCTCTTCATGGTCGTGACTTACCTTTGTTATAGTGTCATTCCTTCCCAATTTTACTACTGCAAATTTATGTAGCGAAGATTGCCCCGTGACGTCGGCAGTGAAGAGACATTACAGATCACGTCACGACCTAATTAAGAATTATAGTGTTTTTTTTTTAATATATGTAATATATTGTCGTTAGATGAACCTTTTATTTATGATTCCAAATTTCATATGTGAAGGAATTAATCATAAGTTTGGTTTACCGAGATGTGCTAAAGGTTTAAAATTCAACCTCAAAAAATATTTTCAGAAATCTCGGGGAAGGTATGTAATATATGTGTAAACTTTTAAAAAAATTATGTATTGTAACAGGTATTGAACCTTAGTCAAATTAATAAGTGGCTTCTAGTATGTTTTCGAAATTTGAAAGAATAAATAATTCAATAAATGTTTTAATTCATGAATTTTTTTGGAATGATATATCAATTAATTTTGCATTTATGAATTAAATCTATTACAAAATATTGTGATATTTGCGAATTAAGATTTGATTGATTAGGTTATAAAATTGAAGGTATTCTCACAATTATTCTTGAAATACATGTGCATGAGTTCTTTAATTTAAAAAGATTGTAGAAATAAAAGGACAAATAAAGAATCAAAGATAGAGGATTAAATTAATAGTGTACAATCAACTAAGAAGGATAAATGTCATTCAAGCTAACAAAACAGAGATATAATCAACTATATCTACATAGGGAACTAGGTTTTAATTCAATATGTTACATCTTTAAGTACTAACTAGAAAATAGAGGAGATGTGGTGGTAAATGATAGAAGGGTGAGAGCTTCCTATTTGCATGGAGCTACTTGAAAATTTAGCATGCTCAACTATTCAAATATGTTGGTAAAAAAAAATTATTAACTACATCATAAATATGGATTATATTAGGAATGGGGATTTTAAAATTGTAATAATTATGAACTAACAAGATTTTTATGCATGAAAAGCTCTAAAATACTTCAAAACAAAGAAAATATAAATAAAATATTTTTGGGTGATGCAAGATTGTCCAACCCTTGAGATGCTCCCACATCATGACATTCCTAGTTCATAGTTGATGCTGCAAATTCCATCATAATTGTCATGTTCTCAATCAAAATCCCTTCAAATTTCATGTCATGGTTCAAATTAATGTGGACTATCCCATGTTCAAATTTAATGAGCTCAAAAGTTCATGTTGTATTCTTATATTCTTATAGCTTTGAAATTAGCATAAATAGACTTGAACTATTGTTGATATGTCCTTCATGGCTCTATTGAATATTTTTATCATAAATTATTAACCATATCTTAACATCTTTATTTCTATGCATGATTGGCCTTTTTTCTAGATTTCATCTTTGTGTAAGCCTTGTGTAGAAATAGCATTGCTCTATATGATTGGACTTGACCTCAAATTTCATGTTCATTGACCTTTCTTTTGGATGCATTGCCATGTTCATGGTGACAAGTTTCCTAATAAGATAATCAAGATTATTTGAATCCCCCATTTGTTTAAGCCATAAATTTGTTCCATATGTCAAGTTTTTAATCTCTTATTCAAATCCCTCCACATTCTATATTTTATTTACCTTATGGCTGCAATCTCTTTTAAAATCACATGTTATCAAGTCATATTTCAATGTTGGGAATATTAAATCAAAACCTAATCATATTTTGGATTTCATTTTAATGTTAAGAGCATTTCCTTTTATAATCCTTTTGTTTTTTTGCTATATTTTCTTGTTGATCTATGATAACTATTTGATTATGACTTAAATAATTTCTTATAGCACAGAAGGTGACCAAATTTTTACATCAATCTCTCAATTAACCTATTATCTTGGTCTTCACCTCCCCTCTATTCTCCTATTGTCATTAATTTTGCATCCTAGGTTATACATGTCATGATCATGCTAGTTGCATGTTATCTTTTTATTTTAGTTGAGATCTAACCTTTTCACTTTAACCCTTAATGTTTCTAACAAAATAATTAAGGGGATGCATCATTTTTCAATCATCATGGTGATCCATCACCCAATTTGTTACCTTACACCTTTATCAACTTCCCATTATTCCACTATAATAGATTTCATAACAAAGAAATATGCATTGAATTGATCATGGTAAGGAATTAACAAATCAATGATTAGATAATCCATTTGATCCTCCATGGAGCTAATTTATTAAGACCTTATAGTCCATGTTTTTGTTAGTTCTTATGTGGCCAATATAATTGAGAATTGATTTTCATATGTCATGTGTCTTATTAATTGCACATCAATAGTGAACATGCTTTTATTTTCATTTAGGTATGTTGAATGCTCTAAGGTTGTTTAAGTATGACATGGTTGGTTCTATTTAATCACAACTTATTGATCAAGTTATGAGCATATAACTTGCCACCCTTCTCATTATCCTCTGATTCTAGATATTAATACCATGTAATAAGAGCTATTGATCATGGAAAAAATTTAACATGTTGATCTAATATTCTTATTTATGTCCTACATGAGTGCATGTGTTTATTCACACTATGGAAGGGTTGACTCAAATGCCTCCAAGTGTCCCATTAACTGTGCCAATATGGTGGGCCGATGTCTTTTATCCACATGTGCAAAGACTAATGCACATCAAAGCTTGAAGATGACATGGTGCAACTCTATTGGAATGCAACCCATTAGCTAGGCTCGTAGCCAATAAGTTCAATTCTTCTTTTCATCCTAACACTTTGATCTTATGTTTGATCAATCTTTTCCATTGATCCTAGCCATTATTTAGTGAATACAATAAACTTAAGCCCACCACTTTTTTATTTCATGATGCATTGTCTTCCTATGAGAAGAACATGTATGATTTGAACTTGTCACCTATCCACTTTGCATAGGTGAAAGCATATAAGTATAAAATAAAATATACCATTGAAATCTATGTATACTATTTGCTTTCAACCTAGGTGTTGAAATAATTAGTTATTATGCTTTGAAATTAGAAAAATGATAATGACTCAAATATGAGAGTCAATCACAATCTAATAAAAAATATAGTACTTTTCTTGTTTAAATAGTGTATAATGTTGGAAATATCTTGTATACTTTTCATGTTTTATAGTTACATGACAGAAAAAAATTGGATACTCTTTTTATGGATTTTTTATTTTCCCTTATAGTTTTAAAACAACAGTGAACTTTGTAAAACCACTTTTGATGTGCCTACTAATAATTACACATACATAAAGGTTGAGTAAAAAGTGTATTATTGTGTTATAATGATTGAGTTTTTATGCAATAGTAAAGAAAGTTATTGCATTGGACTTTTTACTGAGAAAGGTTTTTCTTGCTGAAATATTGTGTATTGTATGTTTGTTCTCTTTCATTCTATTAATATTTCAAATTATCCTTCTATTATACAAATTTATCAAATTTGTTTTCCTAAAATATAATCTTTGAACATCTTAATAAAAAAGACTTATGTTTCCTACACGCTTCTCTCCATACTTCAAAAAAAACAATACATTTGTATTAATCCAAACAATCACTTTTTAAAAACCAAACAAATACAATAGCTTACATAAGCAAGAACTAATTATAAGCAGTGTGAATCAAAAAATTGTAAACATGCAGATCATATCATATTAGTAGTGCAAATAATCTCATTACTGGACACAGTTAAAATCAATTTCATTTGCATAGAAACAAAAAATGATACCGAATGCTAAGCTAATGGCGGCATGCAGCTTATGCCTTGAATTTCTTACAGATATATGCTATCGTGGTATTGATCTTTACATTTTTTCAGATAAAAGTCCTACTACTACATCAAATTTCTCAGCATCATCAGATCCACTAATCTGCTTAACTCTCAAACGCCCAATCAGTCCAGAAGCCGAAAACTGTAATGGCAATGTACAACCCAGTTGGGCAGCCATGGGGCCATAAATAATGTCCACGATCCCTTGGTCAAGAAGGAGGCCACGGGCGTCCCCCCCAAGAAAAATATCCGAGATTAATTCTAGCGCGAGCACCTGGTCTTGCATTGCCGCGCAGATCCGGTAATCTGGGGACAGTTCCCCAGCTCGCAGAGTCCTATGATTGGTAGAACTGCGGCAGTCAACGACAACACTCCTTGGGATTGGGTGAATACGCGGTCCCATAGGTTGCGTAAAATAGTTTCCCACGTCACGTTCATGATGGTCACCAGACCGCGGATCCCAGAGCGAGATGGTCGCGTTTCTCGCCCGCTCAGGTCGGCGGGCTCCGAGCTCATTTTCCACACGTGTGGGGACAGATGACCCCAAGCGCCATGGGAAACCAAGGCAGAGCGTCATCATCTCGTTCCACCACCATTCGAGGCAGACGGGAGAGCAGATCGGAAGAGCGAACTGGAGCATCGCCACCACTGCTTTAGGCACTCCCCCGACCACCCCACCTACTGTTCGTCAATTTTGAATTCAATGCTGGATAGACAATATATGCATGTCATGAATCATTTTGTTTAATGATCAAATAATCAACAATAATTTTACAAAATCATAAGTACATATACAAAAATATCAAAACTAAAAATGATTCTGGATAAATTATAATTGCTCCTTCGTCGGTTCCATCAACCATCTTCATCTTTTGAAGATTCTCCGTCTCCATTTTATTGATTATCTCATAGTATATGAAGACGGAGAATCCTCAAAAGATGAAAATGGCTGACGAAAGTAGAAAATCTGCACAACTCCCTGTCAATTTTGCCAAACATCTTTCGTTTTGGAAGATTCTCCATCTCCATGCAATTGATTATCTATTTTGCAAGGAGAATCCTCACGAAACTGACGAGGAGTTGCGCAGATTTCTGCTGTCGTCGGATTTAGTGAGCTTCTGCTCCTCATTGCCTAACTCTGCAGCGTCCCTGCTTATATAGAGGAAACGAAGCAGGCCCACAAGGTCTTTTCACACGGACAAACAGGCCAGTAGACGACCATAATTATTTCAGTATTATGAGAAGGAAGAAGAAGTTAGAGCCCATGAGTATTGTCACTGCCCGGTGCTGACTACGACTATCTACGGAAAAAATATAACAGTGTTTATCACGCGTAAAATCCCTTTCTTCCTCGAATGCTGTAGAAAGCACGACAGAAAACCAATGGAATTTTATTTAACTTCCCCACCAAGTAACGACTATGCAATTTGACTGATGAAAACAGTCAATGGCGCCTCTGCTTTGTCATGTGACCTCAACACCTTAGTCCGATGCCCCTAAATCAATCAGAGGCTTCAATTTGACGGTCGACCCTGCCTGTCAAGCAAATTTTCTGTTGCCTTGGAATGCTAAGGCGCGGGAAGCGTATATATATATATATTGACGCTCTGCCTAAAATCTCCTCTCTCAAGTTTAAAATCTTTCTGAAATTTCAATTACGTCAATACGGCCATACAGCCGTCAAATGTAAGCGCACCCGGACTGCAACTAAGCTATTTGGTGGCCACCGCCAGCAGGAAATTTACTGGTTGCACCTGTCGGAGATAAGTTAATTTATGTCGGACACGGCTCAATAATGTCTATAAGCACGCGTTGCTTGGACAATCCGGCACCTTTGCTTACGTGTATTTGTCGCCCGTTGTAAAAAGAGGACTGTTGTAGCAACCGTGCCGATTCATTCCAAGACTTCTGGAACAACTCTGCGCCGTTCCAGCCAGTGGTCCCAGGGAGATTTCGAAATAGTTGCTTCAAAACAAATGCCCCCTCTAAATCTAATTTTACTACGGTACCTTCTTCCTTTTAATATAGTTTTTACTGTAAAAATGTATTATGTCACTAAAATTGCAAGCAAATCTGATTTAGTACTTCGGGATGGGATGCCATAGGTTAAATTTGACTGTTGACCCTCTTTAAAGGTTATTTCCTATTTGCCATTTTGATTAATCTAAAATATGGATTTAAAAATTTATGTAGTTTTATATTAGAAGTTTTTAAATTAATTATGATAGATTTTGGAAATATCATATTTTGAATAAGGATTATTTATTTAAATGTCTTTCAAATTATCATGTATATTATTGTAATGATGAAGTTAGCATACCTTATTCATTTTTCATTTAATTTTTTGCCCACCTTGATGAGAAAATCTTAATGCAATAAAATATCAACAAGGGATATGCTCTTGTATTAAAGTTCATTTACATTTTCACAATTATTCATCCTTAATTACATCAAGAGGCGTTCTACAATGAAAGCAAACAACCTATGTCAACAAAAACTCTTCAGGAAAAAATTGGCGTGCAACTGCCAATCTTTGAATTTGAAAGGGTTAAAGTGTAATTGACAAATAGGAGTGGGAATCGCATTGGAAGGGTAGTGGAAGAGTACCGTTGACGTTTCTAAAAGAAAATAATAAATGATTAGTCGTCTTGACAGGGTAGTCTAGAAGAGTGTGCTTGCATCGTTAAAAAGAAACAATTTTCATTCAACAACACCAAGCATTGTTCATTCATACTCTGCAATCATGGCAGCGAAATTCTTGCCATGGAATTTTCTTCCCATTCTTATCTATAATATATGGAGGCAAGAGGAATACAAAGTGGATTGTGTTGTTGTGATATTGTCAAGCAGGGCAGCGGATTCAAAGCGATCTAAGCTAGAGCTTCTTCACACTCTGTGAATGCATAGATGTGCATATGAGTCATATTGTGTGGTGTTCCAAGAAGAGGACGAGGATGGTTGAGTGGGTATGTTTCTCTCCAAAGATATCATCAAAGTGATCAGTGAAGGACTCGACCATGACCATATTAGAGCTTTGGAGAGTGTAGTAGCCTCTATAAAGGAGCTAAAAAAGCTTATCAATCTTAGCTTTCTTTATTATGCATGTATACATTCTGATAGACATTGCATTCTCTACAGGAAGGTTTGCATATCATGGAATATTTAATGATAGAAATAAGTTTAATAATTTAGGTGCCTTTTATGCTTCCACATTTTGCATATCCTTTTGTCAAATAGTTCACGTGCCTTGTCTATACTTACAAATTTTGGATACATATCTACCAAGGCAGTTGCAGCTACAACATCTAACAATGGATTTTCATACCCTCTTCCAAAGCTCCCATTTTAGCATAGGTTGTGAGGATGTTGGTAAAGGTTGCAGAGTCTAGCTTTACACCTGCCAATCGCATTTGGTTGAAAGTGGTGGAACCTTCAAATTTTCATGTTTCGCTGATCTAATGTATTTGCTTGGGTGGTTTATTGGTTTTGAAATGCTACAAGGTTTTAGGGTTTATGCTATGTAGGTGAGTTTTACTTAGCATATTTTTCCTTCCTTCTTAATCCTTATTCTTTTGGTCTAATATTTCATTGACCTATTGGGTAGGTTCTTGGTTATCTAAGTTACATTTTGAGCATATGTACCCATGTGGTCACCAGTCCCTTATGCCTAGGTTTTTCATTTACCCATCGTGTAGTATTTTCCTCTTATTTTGGTCTAGGGGTTGATATTTTATAAAGTTGGATCTTTCTAATATTTTATCCTTGCGCCCTACGTTGGATGTGGTCCTAAGTCTATTTTAAGCCCCCATTCCTCATTTTACCTAGGTGGCCCCTTCTTTATGAACAACTTTGAGGCATGTGCTAATTACCGCTTGAAGTATTTGTATCACCCATCGTTGAAACCTTATCACTCATCAGTTTCATTTCTGTGATGAGCGATGAACTTGTTTCCTTTGTATCACTTATTGCTACGAGCATTTGGCCTTTTCATTTCACTTCTGCGACACGTGATGGCTTATGTTTCCCTTGCATCACTTCTATCCTTCACATCGTTGAAGTCTTTTAACTCGTTTTAAGCCTTTTTTGTGCTACACAATGGCTTGTGTCATTTCTTCGCATCACGCCAGTTCTATGCATTTTGATTTAAATCTTTTGCAAAAGCAAGGCACCAAACAACGATGGGCGATGAAGGGGGTAACAACAGTTTTAAAAGCACGTGGATAATGGCTAGTCATCAATGATGTTCTAAATAAAAATCAATCAATGGCTACGATGGAGTGTTGTGGTTTAATACATGAACCATCGCCGCTAGCCCGCGGGGGACCCACCAACATTTCTCATCACTTAGCAGGCAGGCAGGCGATTGACACGTGGACATCTTTGAAGCTTGAGGAAATTGTGGAACCCATGGGATGAAGTGGATGTGTTTCCACATGGTGTAATTTTATTGGTCAGTAGTGGGGGTCCTCTACAATTAGATTTTCAGACTTGTTTGACTCAAGTTGAGTATTTCATCGGGCCATCTCATTGTTGGATCAATGGTTGGGGTTTGAGGTTCAAATTTGGGGCCTGGAACACATGGAATGAATGTTGTTGCTCATAGAGGGAGTATCTGCAATGACCCATTGATGTGTCTTGGAGGGCAAAGCAAATCTTCATCGACAAATACAAGCAGTTTTATCCAATGTGAATTTTCCCTCCCTATATTGTAAATGTAACTGCATTGGGGAATACGTTTTGCAGTGATCAAATGAAGGTGTGACATGTGTGCATTCTAGCCCAAGGATTTTTTTGCTCCATCATTTCTATAAGAAGGGATTCACAGCCAGTAATGTGGGTTTTGATTTCTAGGAAGGATCTTAGCTTTAGGTTTTGGCCATGAAAGAGGATATGTACTGTAATTGTTGAATGCTAAGGGTAAACCTATCCATATGTTGTAAGTCCATATACTATAATACTCATGTAACTTGATTGCAAAGACATGAATATACACTATTATGTAATTGTCTCCATGTCTTGAATCTAATATCTTTGGAATTGAAATAACAAAGTTATTGAGGTTTTTCAAACACACTTGTTGTTTGAGTTATCTGTTTTTTTGCTTTCCATTCAAGGAGTGGTGTAAATGTTTGCAGATAGGTAACAAAGACCTATTATATTTTCAAATGGATTACTAAGTATGATTTCATGACATGATTAAGCAAATCTTTCTATCATAATGTGGTAGAAGTTTGTAGGTAATCAAGATTATGTTATAGTATTATGGTATTATGTGCATAATATGTGACTCTATAGCTCAAGGTAGGCAAGGGTCTTGCACAGTTGTCTTTCCCCATCCTCAGAAACAATCTTCAAATACATACAACCTTTTAAGTTTTTAGTTTTATGTTTATTTTGTCTCTCAACTTCATGCTTGTAGTGGAATGAGAACAAGGGGTGTACCATTATTGGAGACAGTCATACATATCCTTGTTGTATTGTATGAATTTTATCTACTTTACACTATTTTGCACCATAGGTTAAGTATATGCATCCAATGTCACATAGGATCACCCTCCTAGGTTTTGTGGAGACTAAAGTGCAGGGGAGAAAAGTGTAGAATCCATCTCCCATTCGCTTGCCACTAATCTTGAAGTTCTTAAGCATAAGGAATGGCTATCCTTTAAAGGATTTTCAAGGTGCAGCTGGAAAAAACACCAACAGAAAGTTTCAAAACCCCATTTTGTGCATATCTTGCAATCATAGCATTCAATGAGATTACATTTCTTTGAGGTTTCCTATCAAACAATTTGAATGTTCCTTTTTCAAACATTCTATGCTTCCACATTTTGCATAGATGTTTACCAAAGCATGCCGCATGAACTCTGATTTCTATAGAATACACTCAAAATTTTGCATGCTAGCATCTTATAAATACCAACTAATTAATCTAGGCTAAGGTTTGTCGAGTTGTAAATTAATCTCAAAATGGATTTTATATTTAATAAACATTTAAAAGAATGGTCTATAAACTAAAAATTTTCTTTTGTGTGTAACAAGATTGAAAATAGATAAGATAAAAAGATAGTTTCTAATTTCATTTATGGTGCATGTTACTATTATTTCCTTATCAAGAAAGAGAGGCAGTTTATAATTTTATTTATGGTGCATGTTACTATTATTTTCAGTTGCGATTAAAGTTTTGCATACACATTTTTTTATGTTTTTCTATTAAATGTAAATGTTGTTATAAGGAAAGATGAGTTAAAAGTAACATTTTAATTAATGTGAATTTACAATTATAAAATAAGTTAAAATTATTTTAATTAGAAAGAAGGTAAGTTTCAATTTTTTTTTATTTTAGAATTTTTTTGTTGGATAGGTAAGGTGAATTTTATATTGATGTTAGAATTTAGCTTGGCCTACACGAGGTGAGATCACAAAAGAGGGATCTCATCCCCATGAATTCAAAGTTACATATGATTAAAAAATCCATTGAAATACAAACTCATGAAATTTTCTACCTACTTGGTTCTATCACTACAATCCAAAACCGGATCTACCTAAGATAAAAGGCTACAAAATAAAAAATGCCAAAAAATAGACCACACACAGGGACTTGTGCAACCATCCAAGAGAAGCCAGACAATATAGAGTCCTCACAATAGTTGCTTACTGAGTATTGATGCCAGAATTGCCTTGAGACAACAATTTATTTCTAAACTTCATTAGCTTGAGGATAGCATTCTCCTTTTTTTGTGCTTTGATCCATTCAACATCCTCCCCAAACATTTGTTTCATTGGGGCAGAAATGGTGGAATATTGAGGTTGTTATTCATTGTAGCCATCCTTTCTTTGACCATTGATTTGCTTCTTTTTCCTTATTGTTTACCAATTATCTTCCTTGTCCCCATCAATAGGATCTTTTAGTGCATGTGAAGGGTCCTAGGAGAGGGAATTTTCAACCACTATGGTCTATGCATCCACAACTACAATAGTAGATTTTGTGAGATGCTTGACTGATGAAGTAGCAACACTACCCATATCAAAATCAGGGACACAAGATTCGATCATAGTAGGAAGTTTTGGATCGGATTTAGAAGCTGGAGAAAGCTCACAAAACTTCTCCTCATTCTTTGTGTTGAGAACATTTTTTGAAGAGCCACAAATTTTGGGTGAGATTGAGACAAAATAATGCTTAGGGAAGGCATCCTTCTGGCATTCTACTGGAATGTGATCAATTTTGTAACATCCTCTGCATTTGATTATTAAACCTTCATAGTCCACTGTTTGCAACAAATGGTTACCATTTGCATTCAAGATGATTTCTACTGTGAGGGCTTTAGAGGTGTGCAACTCAACCAAAATCCTTGCAAAGGTTGTGTGTATGATTTTTTTTGAGTTTGCATCTATGCTTATGAAATTACCAAGAGAATTACCAATAGCTACAAAGCATGACTCAAACCAATAGTGCAAGGGAAGATTTGGGAGGCGAACCCAGATCGACATAATAGCAAATGATTTGATGGTTGAGTCAAAATATGGATGTCATAATTTTAGAAGAAGTATGTTTTCACCCCACATCCATGTATGATTGAGAATAATATTTTTATCTTGCTTGTTGTCAAAAACAACTATGAAAAAACCTTTCGCACTAGGATAAATTTCCAAGATTTTTTCCATTAGGGGACCTCGTGATTTTGAAATCCATACAAGTAATAGAAGGAGGCTGGGCCAAAATTGACTAAACCTACCAATTAGCCCATCATTAGAGAAAAATTCTTCTTTTTCATGCATTTCCTTTAATAAAATGGTGCTAAAATTCACTTCCAAAGGTTTGTCTAAACATTGAAAGGACCTCCTAATGGTTATACTTGAATTTCATGGTTTTGAAGAAACCCTAGGTGAACTAGACCTGGAGCTAAGATCTTTCAAAGGAGTGCCCGCCATAGAGGTATTCACAAGTTGCTCATCATTTCTCTACCCACATTTAACCACTTCTACAAAGGAGGGCATAGTTGTGGCTCTATCTCCCAAGAGGAAATATTTGGAAGATCGTGGAGAAAATTCGATCGTGCGAGGGCCATTCCCATGCCCAGCCTGTGCGCCAAAGTTGACAGAGGAAGGCGCAGCATGGATTGAACCCTGATTGTCAATATCATGCACTAAAACCCCCTCATTGTGTCCAACAATCGAGGAAACAAGAGCGAATGTGTCGCCAACGCCCTGAGTATCATTCGGTGCCAGAAACCGTCGTCACACTTGCAACCGAAGTCTTAGCATTTGGTAGCTTCGCAAACCCTGATACTTTTCTCTTTTCTCTTTTCTCTTTTTTCTTTTTCTCTTTTTCCCTGATACTTTTGGCAATAACATGATTTCCCTTATTTATTTTCCCTATTTTATTTTAGATTTAATCATGAAATATATATATAAATATATATTATTTTTTATACATAATTCTTATTTAAATTTTATATTATAAATTATAAATATATGATATAATATAACAGTACTATATTAAATTATATATTATCTAATATAGAATTATTTTTAGTAATATATAGATTTAATATTATAAATATTTAATTCTATAAATTATTTTTCAATTAAAAAATTAAATATAAAAAATTAAATTAAATTAAATAATAATAAAAAACATATATAAAATAATAATAAAGTTAAGCTAAGGTTATAATTGATATTGGTAGAATTGAGTCAAAAGTGATTGTCAATTCTTTTTTAGTGAAAAAAATATAATTATTTATAAAAATAAAGTATAAAACAAATATATTAAATTATTAAACATAAAAAAAATCTAAAATTTAGAAAATTAAGTATGAAAGAACTTTATTAAATTTACTATTGTAAATTTTTCTAAATTAATAAACTTAAAATTTCAAAATTTCAAAAAATAAAAAAGAAAAATAATTTTTGATGTCATTGTAAATAGAAATAAAATTATAAAAGAATGAAAAATATTTGTTCTTTTTAAAAAATATTATAAATTAATATATTTAAAACATGTAAAGAATATTTTTTAAACAATTGATAACATTTCAAAAAGGAAAAAAAATTCATATTATAATTAAGTTTATATTATTATGGTTTAATTTAGATTAGGCTTTGATAATGGTTAGGGTTATGGTTCAATTAAGTCTGGGCTAAAATTAGGGTTCAATTATTGTTAGAGTTTAATTAGGGCTAGGTTTCAATTAAGGTCAAAATTAGGGCTAGGTTTCAATTAAGGTCAAAGTTAGGGCTAGGATTCAAGTATTCTTAGATTTTAATTAGCTTTAGGGTTAGAGTTTAATTAAGGTCAGGGTTAGGGTTCGGTTAGCATTCAATTTGGTTTATGGTTAGGGTTTTACAATAAAAGTTTTGTGTTAGGGCCAAGGTTGGGCTTCAGATAGGGTAATCGTCAAGGTTAGGGTTATGATTCAATTAGGTTTACAATTAGGATTAGGTTTAGGGTTTAATTGTGATTCTGAGATAAAACTTGGGGTTAGACTTAGGGTTATAGATATTAATGTCTTATTATAACTACGGTTTTATCGCTAGGTTGTAATTATGGTTCGATTTGGGTTAGGGTTTAATAACGGTTAGGGTTCAATTAAGGCTAGGGTTAGGATTAGGGTTCAATTATGGATAGAGTATGATTATGGTTAGTGTTATTTAGGGTTAGTGTTCACTTAGGGTTAGGGTTAGGCTCAAGGTTAGGGTTACAATTTAGTTAGGGTTAGGATTCAATAAGGGCTTAATTAGGGTTAATATTAAAGTTAAGGTTCAATTAGTCTTAAGGTTAGTGTTAGGGTTCAATGAGGGTAAGGGTTATTGGTAGGGTTAGAGTTTAATTAAAGGTATAATTCAATTAGAGTTCAAGTTTATGGTTATGATAAAATTATGATTAAGGTCATTTAAATTTCAATTAGGGTTAAAGTGTAACATCCCGCATCGCAACCCCAAAGGGTAAGAGCCAAAAGAGGACAAGATAATTTATTTATTTTTAAATAAAGAATAACTTACACAAAAAGCAATTTACAATACAATATATCGACAACATATATGGCCAAGCATGGCCAAACACAACCCAAAGGAGAGGACTAATCCACCCTCCAAAGAAAATCCAAATAGGAGCAAATAGGAGAGCTCCGAAAATTTTGCTCCAGAACTTCCTGCTCCAGAACTTCCAACTACGAAACTTTCTGCTGCTCCGGAACTTCCTACTTCGGAACCTGCTACTTTGGAACTTCCAGCTATGGAACTTCCTGCTCCGGAACTTCCAGCTACAGAACTTCCTGTTGCTCCAAAATTTCCTGCTTTGGAACCTATTGCTCAGGAACCTGTTGCTCTAGAACCTGCTACTTCGGAACTTCCTGCTCTTGAACTTCCTGTTGCTCCAGAACTTCCTACTCTAGAACCTATTGCTCCAGAACCTGCTACTCTGAAACTTCCAACTACGGAACTTCCTGCTCTGGAACCTGTTGCTTTGGAACTTTGCTACAGAGACACAAAATAGCAAACAGAAAGTGCCAATGTGCCGAAACTTTTGCAAACTAAAACATGAAGGAAAAATACAACCAAGATCTAATTTTTTTGCATGAAAAATATTAAAGAAAAAGCCATTATTATCATCATAATACAAGTGAGTCTGATAGGTCAACATCGTAACTCGTAAACCAAATATAAACATCACATTTCTTCTCATTAATCTATATGATTACATTTTCACTCTCAAGCAAGTACATTATACATAAAGGAATATACATAAATAAAAAGGCATAGCCATGAATAATAAACATCATCAGATAAAGCACGTATAAGAGAGAACACCTCCAACTAATGCTCTAATAACCTGTACATCGGTTCCCAATAGCGATGGCAATGGCTCCCTACCATGTGGACTCAAAAGAGGTCACCCCACCGTGCTCGAAGGTAGTCACAAGGCCCAAGCAAAAAAATAAGGCAAGGAAACATATGGCCAACACTCACATCAGACATGGAGCAAACATGGAATATAATGCATTAAAGCCAATATCAGAACATGAATATGCTCAAAAAATAATATGTCGGGTACTACTCATGACTAATAAGGTATGAGGCACAAGAGTATAGACCGAATGGAATGTCATCGTGTGTTCTCAAAGGGATGGAACCACACTAAACTAGGTACACCTCTCATACAGACGAGGAGACTCAATCATGCCTGTATCAAGTATGCCCTACAAACAGATAACTCAATGCCCTGCAGACGGATAGGCCTTATCATTTAACCAAACAAGGAATCCATAGAAAACATGAAACAAAAGGAAAGGCCACAATTTTCTATCGCAGAACCATTTAAAACAGCCAAGCTAATATTGCTATGAAAAGACACGTTTAACAACTGAATTCAATCATGAAATAGAGGCATAAAAATTCAAGGTGCCCGGATTAAAATTCTAACCTTGACCCAAATCATATTTTGGATTTTCAAGTTGGAATTCACCTTCGATTTTTGAGTTTAGAACCAAAATGAGGTGTTGTTCTGCAAACGTCATTTTGCCAAGTTGGGCAAGAAAAACATGAAAATATGAAGTTGCCCGGACTAAAACTCGGACAACGACCCATTTGAAATATGGGTGTTTCTACATAGAATCTAACATTATTTTGTATTTATATCAAATGGTTAAAGAGCGGCATCAAAAAATGTCATTTAACAAGAAGGCACAAATTTGGGCAAAAATGAAAGTGCCCAGAATTAAAATCTGCCAATGACCCAGTTGAGATCTTGGAATTTCTACATGAAATCCACCCTTAAAATTCATTTTTAGCAAGGGGATAATGAAAAACAATAAAAAAAAAATGTTTTTAACAAGTTGCACAAATTTTGGCCAAAACAAAAAGTATTTCTAATTCATTTTGGACTCCAACCCAGTTGAGATTTGAGCATTACCAGGTGAATCTCATAGTTGGGTTTGAGTTTAAAGTGGGAGGATTGAACAAATTTATAAAAGTCTCAGATTTCCCAAAAAAAAGAAAGCAATAACTAGGTTGAAAAGAATCTCAACCCAAAAATCCATGGCAACACCCAAAGCAACCAAGATTCCCAAAACATTTAAACACACACTCATGCATACATTAATAACTCAAAAATTCAAGGAAAACACAAAAGAATACCTCAAATTTTTCCAAATGAGGAATGAAGAAATACTCTGTTAGCAAGGCACAACGAGATTCCAAAATGGAGCAGCAAAACAACAAAACTATGTTGAGCCTCTGGTGCCATTGCCCACAATTTTCTTCTCAAAAATTCTCCATGTTCTTCCCCAACTCAGCTGCCCAATTCGTGGGGTTTTCCTTCTCCTTCCAAAACAAAAAATTTCTTTCTTTTCCCCAAACGAATCCCTCTCCCAAAACAAAAAAAAAGAATATATATATATTCATCAAAGACAAGGTTTCCCATTTTTATTTTAACTCCACTCCTCCACATAATAAAATGAAATAAAACATTTTATTAAGCAAGCTATTAATTCTCTCAAAAGAAATTAATTAAAATCACTAAATATCCAATATTCCCTCTTTCATATAAAAATAATAATAATAGTTTAAATCCAAACATTAAAATACACACAAGCACCCCAAGAAGATTTAATTAAAACTACGAGGGCTCACATGAAGGATTAATAAAATCATTTTAAAAATATCCAAATGAAACATATCGTTCTTTCAAATGATCAATAAAAATTATTTAAAAACAACATATTTAAACTATCATGAATAAATCTATTCCAAATCTCAAATCAATTAAACACAATGAAATACCATATATGAAACCACACAAAGATGCCAATGAAAATAGATCATAGCACTGACAACCAAAATATATAGCCACATAACAGATTCAAGAAAACCATAACAAAATACCTCAATGACATACTGTAAAGCCACATACAACTGAAAGGTGCACTGAAACATATGGTTGAAAGGTGCTCTGGATGTTACTGTTAGGTAACGGGATGGTAAGACATCAACAAGGAAAACACTGCCCTAACAGGGTATAGTGGGCTAGGGTAGGGGACATTTGGCCTGTGACTACCTCCAGTAACCACCATCAGGGAATAGGAGTACGCTCAGGCCTGTGGATCCAAGCGGAGTCAATACTCGGTTCCTGCATCACTCTAATTACACGTCAAAGTACATGTGCATATAACATATATCATATAGTCAAAACAACATCAATCATCAGGAAGAGAGTCATGATATCGCAAGCCTCTCGAATATGAGTGTTACAAAATCATCCATTTCCTGTCCATAATCATACAAAATCAATGATAATAGTATATAAACATTTAAGCATGTAATCCAGAATATTAACTAATCATGATAACCTTTCCATACTCATCAATGTATAATATCATTATGATAACATTTAACATTTAAAATATCAAATCAAACTCAAAATACTACTTTACCTACTTGAGATTAGAGAGGTGTTACATAAAGTTAGGGTTAGGGTACAATTGAGGTTAAGATTTAATTAGGGTAAGGGTGAAATTAGAGTTATGGTTAGGATTAAAGTTCAATTAGGGTTAGAGTTAAGGTTAGGATTAGTGTTCAATTAGGTTGGGATAGGTTAGGGTTCAATTAGGGTTAAAGTTAGGGTTATAGGGTAAAAATTGGGGTTATAGTTATGATGAATATTATGATTTGGGATAGAATTAGCTTTCACTTTAGGGTTAAAGCTAAAACATTCTAATTATGATTATAATTAGGGTTATGCTTACAATTATATTTATGGTTATGGATCTATTAAAGTTTGGGTTAGCCTGGTTCAATTAGGGTAAAAGTTAGGGTTAAGTTTCAATTATGGTTAGGGTGTAATTAGAGTTAGGATTAATCAATTAGGGTTAGGATTTAATTAGGGTTTAATTGGGGCTAGGTTTAATCTTCAATTAGGGTTAATGTTTAAATAACATCAGGGTTTAATAAAAATTAGTGTGGGTGCAATTAAGGTTAGGGTTAACATTAGAGTTCAATTAAGGTTAGGGTTTAATTACTTGGTTACAGTTAAAGTTCTATAATTAATCTTAGGGTAGGGTTAGGGTTAGGATTCATGTATAGGGCTAGGATTAGAGTTAGGGTTCAATTGGGGTTAGGATTCAACAAAGGTTAGAGTTAAGGTTAACATTCAATTAAATTTCAGATTGGGATTAGCGTTCAATTAGGGTAAGGGTTAGTGTTAGTATTAGGGTTAAGTTTCAATTAGAGTTATAATTCAATTAGTGTTTATAGGTTTAGGGTTATGGTATATAATTGGGGTTAAGATTCAACTAGGGTTAGGGTAAAATTACACTTAGAATTTAATTATGATTAGGTTTCAATTAGTACTCAATTAGGGGTAGGGTTTAATTACCGAGTATGTGCAGGATCATGATGGGCAAAAAAGTGGCAATGGGGAAAAAATTATGTTTTTCATCGACCCAAAAATGCGAAAATGCTGAGTTGACTTTTTTGTGGCTTGGGTATCAGTACACACCTCCAAAGCAATGCCTAAACCAAGATTTCCATATTGGATATCCGATCCAAATTGGATATTTGATCCAAATTGGATATCTGATTTGAGACAAATATATATATATATATATATATATATATATACATATTTCAGGCATGTTAAAATCATTTTACACATTCACAAGCCATGGGCGCACAGTGAGGAGGTTCTTCGCATAATAGATATCTGATTTGGCCAATATCCATTTTGAAAAGGTTAGATTTTAGATTTTTCTTTGCTTTGGTCAAATTTTGAATTAGATTTGTATAATTTCAGTTATTTTTTTATGGATTCTTTTTCAAAGTAGGGTTTTTGATTGAATTTTTATGAAAAAATTGAGTTTAGAATGGATTTTGATTAAAAATGAATGTTTTTTATGGATTTTGATATAAAAATAGTGTTGTTTATGTATTTGTATTAAAAATCAAAGAATTTTATAATTTTTGTTAAAAAGTTGGGTTTTTTTTGGATTTGTTTTAAAAACTAGGGTATTCTTACAATATTTTCATTTATATATTGTCTAATTTCAATTAGATTAATTAGTTTTTAACTTTAATCATGCATTATGGCTGCTAAGAATGAAAATGCACAAATTCCAAATGATCCACCAGCTGAGAATGAAAATGCACAAATTCCAAACGCTCCACCACCTCCATAGCCATCAATTGAAGAATTAATTGGCAAAAAATTGTAGCAATTGAGGGTCATTTCTTAAGTTTATACGAGAATCCCTCGATTATCCGAGATGTCAAACACATTGAAGGAAATAATTAAAAATATAGAAACCCTCTCCACCCAACATAATGCCTTTCATTTATGGCAAGAAAACATGAGGGAATATTATGCATGTGGGTTGTCTTATGATGATGTGAAAGATATCAGAATAACCAAAGCCCAAATAGCCTCTTTACTTGTTAACCCCCGCATTAGTTTGTCAGTTAATGTTAATAAACCAAAAATTTCTATAAAATGGTGCACGCATAGGGACATTGTAGATAACTTTTGGGATTGTTGGTGTATGATTTTTGATAAACCACTGAACAACAATTGTGATATACCATTTTATTTTATTAAAAAATTATATGTTGATTTTGTGTTAGGGCATCATTTCAATTACTTTGACATCAAACCCAAGTCTAGGGCGTTGGTGGAGGTATGCCCCAGGATAGAACAGGGGCAGTTAGAGCAGTCTCGTTCCCATATGTTCCCCCTCCTCCCCTTCCTCCACCACCTCTAGTATATCATCCAGATATTATGCAGGATGCGGCCACACAGACTATCCAGGCTATTCACTCTTTGAGTGGTCTTTTGGTTCTGCATGAGTCTACAATAGCTCAGCCACATTCTGGTGATGTTGGTGATGGCTCGAGTGTTGTTGTGTCATCCTCATCAGGTCCACATATTTTTTTCCCACATACTTGCTCCATGTGCTTCTAGATATGCTTGGGTCCTCTTGTACAGCCCGTTGAGCATCCCTTGGACACTTTTGATTATGACCTCCATGATGTGGACATTATAGATCAGATGCAGGGGAGTGGAGCGCACCCTACAGAGTCCTCTCATGCTAGAGAGGGGGACATTGGAATAGTGACACAGGTAAGATTTAAGTTGTAAATTCATAACTTGTATTTGTTTTTAAATGAATATTAATGAGATAGTATAATGTACTAATATTTATTTACATGGTCTATTTAACAGTTGATGTCTGAGGAGGAGCTCACATAGGTGACTAATAGCACCCTTAGGGCCATTTCATTTGGCCTCAACACACACATAGTATATATTTTCACACTCACTCGTTTACATTTTTTTATTATATACTTGCTTGTCATTTGAATTGTCATTAATAAAATTATTAAATAACTTATATGTTTATCTTATTTTCCTCTTGTAGGAAATACCTAGTGCGAGCGAGGTGCAACCTTGTCCAGATCATGGAAGTGAAATGTTAGATAAGGGGAAGGTAATTGAACTCAAATTCGATTGAATTAAGAATTTTAAGATCTTATATTGATTATACATACATCAACATAGATTGGTAGTTTCATATGTACTTGTCTTTTTTATGTACATGTAGTTATGAGCTATACGTCATTGTTGACAAGTGTGAGCAAGGAGCAGCCTTATCTAGATTATGGAAGTGCAATGTTAGATAAGGGGAAGGTAATTGAACTCAAATTTGATTGAATTAAGATCTTTAAGATCTTATATTGATTATACATACATCGACATAGATTGGTAGTTTCATATGTACAAGTGTCATTTTTATGTACATGCAGTTATGAGCTATACATCATTGTTGACAAGTGCCACAATGCCTGAAGGAGTATGTAGTGGAACACTTGAAGGAGTAGGTGTTGAAACACCTCAAGGAGGAGGTGTCGAAATACCTAAAGGAGATCAAGAAAAAGATCAGCCTAAAGAGGTATGTGTTTATTTTATTTTGTGATTGGTATTTATATGTTCCTATTACCGATAATTATATGCTAACTTGGATCAATTTTATGTTTTTGTTCACATATATAGATTGACATTACAAAAGTTGGTTTGGTCGGTTCTTTGAAAGGGATTCTAGGACTCCTGACCCTTTGAAGAGACAGATATTTCAGGTAATCAAGATTACAATTTTAGAGTTCAATTATAATTCAATGTATATTGATTTTGATGTTAATTATTCGATTTTAAATCATATAGTATAACTAATCTCAATTACACAAGTGGTTTAAATTTTTCTTGTGTAGCTACCTTCAAAGCCAATGAGTGCTACAAAGAGGCTCCATTTTGATGATCCACCAGTAGTTTAAGATGAGATAGACATTTTTGCATGTAAATTTTTAATAGACATCAAGATGGCATATGCCACATTTTGTAAAACTTTGTTTGAGTTGGAATTGATGTCATTTTTGTATATGAAGATGTACACTAAAGATTATTGGATAATTTGATATAGAGAAGTTGACAATCAAAATTTAATTTCTTCCTCATGTGCATGATTAAACTCTTTGAAAATTTGATCAACTGAGCAATGGTTAAATATCAATGTACAAGAGAATAAAAAAAGAATGGTTGTATTATGTAGTTTATATTCATATCACTTATTACATCGCATTGCACATCTTTCAAACTCAAAGCATTACTTCACATTGCATAACTAACAACTAGATGTTGATAGATGAAAAATTTTCAATTACAATATAGGTTTTACAAAGTCAACCTAAGAAGTTATGAAATTACATAACTAATAACTAGGAGCAGTTGTCAATTTCATTTGCTTGTCATGGAATTTTATGAGACTACATTTCTTTGAGGCACTTTTTCAAACAATTCACTGCCTTGTCTATGCCACCACATTTTTCATACATGTGTACCAAATATTTTTATCAAACAATTCACTGGCTTGTTGTTATGGCTAAAATCCTAAAATGAGTACTTTCAAACAAGCTATGGATTGATGCAGAGTGGGGGTGAAAACATATGTGAAAACTACCTTTGACTCCTTTGGACCAAAAACATACCCTTGTCCTAGGCTAGTGAATTAGCCCTCTTTCACAAGGTGAGTGCCCTATAAACACTTGATCTTCACAAGAACACCCCAAAAAATCTTAATTTGTGTCATAAAACAACAAATTTTAAGATTATTCTACACCTATAGGTCCTTTAGCAGGATGTCCTATGAAACCGTCTATTTACCATGCAAATGCATAGGGTTTATTGAAAGTACCACTTGCACAACTCCCCTAACCATGCCACTGACTCAGAAACCTCTATTATGACCCCAATATGCTTAAACATTAAATATATTCCCCCACTCTCATTGATTTTAACAAACCCTAGGCTAAAAGCTTCATTTTCATGCAATTTAAGCAATGATTTGCTTAGGACAACAACTCCAAGACTCACAAATCATTTCCCCTTTCTTAAATGGACCTACACAAATTAAAATCATATTGTACATAGCCTCTCCACCAAGCCACATGAAAGGTACGGTAGGTGGAGGGCTTCAATAATTCATAATTTACTCAAAAATGCAAAATTTGGGTTCACCACCTGCCTTGAGAAAACTTGGCACAAAACTCACAAAAAATGAAAAGAAAGCTCTCAAACCAACTTTAAAGGGGTCCCAGGCCTATTTCCCCCTCATTCCACATGCTATGCAGCCGTTTACTTGTTGTGTAGTGGTCAAAAAATGGAGAAAACACAAATTTTTTGTGCAGTAACCACAATTTTTGCAAAGTAACTCAATATGATCTTATTGATTCTTCACAAAATTACATTCATCAATCCCCAAAATGACTTCCTCAACCTTTTTTAAGACTCCCCCCCACACAAAATAACTGACCAACTCCCAATAAATGACTTACAAATTAAGTTAGTTTTTTGGGTTCGGGTTCAAGTTCGGGGGTTTGGTTCGCCAGTTCGGCTAAAAAAAATTTGGGGGTGGTTGGGTTCATTAGTTAAAAAAAATGTAAAAATAATATATATATATATGCAGCATAGAAGCATGAAATAGGATTAGAATATCACATAACATCATATAAACAACAAAACCACCATATTCATCGGTGAAACTTGAATTGTGGTAGCTTGATATATAGAGTCTATTGATGCCAAGGTTCAATTTGTATGATTTTGAAAAAAGAAGCCAATTGAGTAGAGTTATCGGCATTCTTTAGAAATCATAAGAATTTATTTAGTACACTAGCCATTTTGATGTCTTCTTGCAATCTCAAATGATAAATCTATAAAGAAGTTAACTCTGTTGCCCACTAGTTTCCATTAAAAAGAAAGCAACAAGCTATGGTCTCATGGCTCTTTTCACACGAAAATCAGCGTTGGAGTTCGGTTCGAGGCTAAAAAACTACTTGTAACTACATAAATAAATCTTGTTCTACAACTAGTATGACCTAACTGACTATTCCATCACACCTGGATGGTTATGTTTAGGTTAGGTATGGTCCCATTTCGCACCCAAATCGGCTGGAGCAATTTGAGCTATGTTCAATCAGTGAAATCCCTTAAGAGTTCAAAGTGCAAAAGGGCAGCAAACTTTGACGAACTGTTTCTCAGAAACTATGATGCCTACAAACTTTTTGTTTGAGGTTATGGGATCATGTTGGACCCCTCTACAATAACCTCTCTCAGTTTTTTCTATCTTGGAGGTGTTTTCCCATGGTGGCAAGTTTTCAGCTGAGGGAAAAGTTGTTAGATGCAAGCAGTGTAAAGTTGCAAAGTGGTGCAACTTTCATTCAACAACTTGTACCACAAAACAGACTATTCCAACACATCTGGATGGGTACGTTTACTCTAAGGATGGTCCTCTTTTGCACCCAAATACGCTGAATCACTCTGAGCTACATTGGACCGGCGATTTCCCTTAAGAGTCCAAAGTGCTAAAAGGCATCAATCTTTGAAGGGCTATTTCTCAAAACCGTGATGTTTACAGACTCTCTGTTTGAGGATATGGAATCATGTTTGGACCATCTACAATAACCTCTCTTGGTTTTTCTATCTCGGAGGCGTTTTCCTGTGGTGGCAATTTTTCAACTAAGGGAAAGTTGTCAGATGCAAGCAGTGTAAAGTTGCAAAGTGGTGCAACTTTCATTCAACAACTCGTACGACCAAATGGACTATTCCAACACATCTAGATGGGTACATTTACACTAGGGATGGTCCTCTTTTTCACCCAAATACGTTGAATCACTCCGAGCTACATTGGACCGGCGATTTCCCTTAAGAGTCCAAAGTGCTAAAAGGCAACAATTTTTGAAGGGCTATTCCTCAGAAATCATGATATTTACAGACTCTTTGTTTGAGGCTATGGGATTTTGTTTGGCCCATCTACAATAACCTCTCTCAATTTTTTCTATCTCGAAGGAGTTTTCCTATGGTGGCAAGTTTTCAGCTGAAGGAAAAGTTGTCAGATGCAAGTAGTGTAAAGTTGCAAAGTGGTGTAACTTTCATTCAGCAATTCATACTACCAAATGAACTATTCCAACATGTCCAGATGGGTACGTTTATGCTAGGAATGGTCCTCCTTTACACCCAAATACATTGAATCACTCTGAGCTACATTGGACCAATGATTTCCCTTAAGAGTGCAAAGTGCTAAAACACCATACCATCTATTCTATGATTTGTAGCTGGATGGTATGGCCATGGTAGATTTTATTAGGACTGTATAAGATGACTATGTGAGTTTAGAGAGCTAGAAATGTTTGTACTTGAGTTGGTGAGTTGCCATGCATGGAAAAAATGAGTGAAATTAGGTGAAAAGTTGTGGTTACAACTTGCTAATGTCAATGAAACGTGGGGGTAGCAAGATTTAAGGTTGGATCAAGCTTGTGCAGGTCCTAATAGATGTGTTTGATGAATTTATAGGGTGTGGTAAGGTTGGAAACATTGATTTCCTTAAAAATATCATGAAAGTTGCTAAAAATGAAGTTGCACCCAAGTTGGATTTGAGGAGCAAAAGTGGCAAGCGACTGCAATTTATTATATATAAATAGGAGATATTACAAAACCTAGTTCAAACGAGCATATTGACAGGAAAGAACTAGGAAGAAAACCTTCGATTGTAACTCGATTAAGTACAAAAAGTTATTATAGAATTGTCTCAATAACAGTAAAAAAGCATACACATGTATGACTAATTCAACCTATGAGTTTCCAAAATACAAACCCCTTTACATTTTAAACATACCCTTTATACAATGCTAGACATTTGACCCATATTTCAAAAAACATCACTGGGTATAGATTATGCCCATACACAGTTATGACCTTTTTACATTGTTTCCAATTTGAAAATTCAAATTTTACAAAATTTTCCTATTGGAGGCATTCAGGGCATAGTCTTCCATAATAGTAGTACGTTCATGTTCTAGACTGACAATCACCTATACAAACCATCAAGGTAGCTTAGAATAACCAATCTATATTATTCTAAATGACACAAAATATGATGAGATGGTAATGCAAACTATAAAAGCACTTAGAATAACCAATCTATATTGTTGCGATCTGTCACATACCTCTCTGAAAGGATCAAAGCTGGCTATTGTTGCAACAATTCCATCAATCATGTCAGGAATATCGTAAAAGTAGGAAAATGAGAAATCTATATTGTCACAATAGAAAATATGTTTAGACTAACAAATCTATATTAATCTAAGCAAATTGAATGATGATGAATTGGTGATGCAAACTATAAATGATGCTTAGAATAACCAATCTATATTATTCTAAATGACACAAAATATGATGAGATGGTAATGCAAACTATAAAATACGCTTAGAATAACCAATCTATATTGTTCTAATTTGTCGCATACCTCTCTAAAATGATCATAGCTAGCTATTGTTGTAGTACGTCCATGATCAATCGTGCCAGGAATATTGAAAAAGTGAGAAAATGAGAATTATATATTGTCACAATAGAAAAGATGCTTCTAGACTAACAAATCTATATTAATCTAAACAACTTGGATGATGATGAATTGGTGATGCAAACTATAAAAGATGCTTAGAATAACCAATCTATATTGTTCTAATCTATTGCATACCTCTCCAAAAGGATCAGAGCTAGCTATTGTTGTAGTAGGTCCATGATCAATCTTGCCAAAAATATTGCAAAAGTGCATACAAACTATCACTGTTAAAGACACCTACATTGCAATAGTATACAAAATATCAATTGATATTAAATAAAGAATGCTAATGAACTTAAGCATAATGAACATAAGCATTATACCTTCCATTCTTGAAAATGTTATTCAAGTGTGCCTAAAGGGTCATCTCCTTGATTAAGAGTATCCAATATTGCTTCATGATCAACATTACTAAGTGTCCATAGTTGTTTTGTCTTTGGTCTAGCATGATGCTTCAACAACTTAACATTTGTTTCTATAACAAGGTGTGAATACATGAGAATGGTTTTGTGTTTCTCGTAGTCTTCAAATGCAGGTATGCCAGTCTTTATAATCATGTATGTTCGTAACCAAGTTCCTACAACCACAACTGAACCTGTAGGATACGTGAAACCATCATCATCTTCAATTGGTTTTGTTAGCTTATGCTTTACCCACACACATCGAGCCAACCAATAGTCTGATCTCCCTTCATTCCTTTGTGGTGCAACAACTGCAAAAACATGTCCTAGTTGTAGTAGATTTGAAAGCAGGTTGTAATCAACTGAACTTTCCATTGTGTCATTTGTCATGGATATTGTTTGAGATAAAGGAGTTAGATACTGTGGAACCCATGTATCCACCCACTCACTTGAATCACATTGATCCCACTCACACTGAATACAACTTTGACAAAAACAAGCCAACTCTTGTGTCCAAATGGTCCATGTGCTTGCATTTGAGCTTCAAAATGAATGCATCTTTGAAGAATCTTTGATTGTATGACAATCCAATCTACCTCCCACTGTAGCCTCCTCAACTAACCAAAAGAATATGCGCACTGTTGAATCAAGTGTCCCTCCCTATGACAATGTTGAACTACACCAATCAACAATAGAACATGCATCACTGAATTTTGCTCCTGAAATCTTCAATTTCTCCTTAACTAGAGCTCTCTTTATGCATGCACCTACTCCATGATGCTCCCCTTTCCCATGTCCAGCTTCAAAAAAATCCAAATATGAGGTACACCCCTCTCTACATGCATTCTACTCAACCAATAAAACATACGAGCATTCTTGAATTGACCTGTGTAATTATTTGACCAAATTAGATGTTAGCCTAGTGCTATATCATGCTCTTGCAAGAACTCAAAAAAATTCTTGAAATAATGTTGGACATATCGTACAAGTGAGATCTATCATCACTAATATAAAAATTATACTCTCTGATTATCTTTCGATCCTCCTCTGTACTATCAGGTGCATTTCTAAACATTATGTGGAAAAAAATAGCAATCTAAATGGAATTATAATACTGAGATTGTACCTCATTTTGTGGTTGCAATGTGTAGTTTTCTACAAAATCAACCACTGATATAATAGTGCCAATCGGAAAAGAGTCCTTACACATCCTAAATTGTTGATCCAACCACTAAGACCTATGACTATGCCTTGCATGCTTGTAGAAAAGATTGTCCTTAAAATATAAAATAAAATCAGCAACACTGCATTCTTTTGTAACCAACTCACATCTAGAACCTTCACCTCCACCCTGCAAAGTATATTTGATTATCTCATACCTCTTTTTCTCAACAAGCTTCTTTCCAAATTCATATTCAGAACTCTCATGAAAACATTAAACAAACTTTGACAAGCCACCACATTGTGAGCACTTTGCATTTAAACAATCATTTCTATAGAAAAGGCAACCATCGTCTCTAGAACATAAAAATAGATCTAGCAAGTCCCTTGATGATTTCGGAAGATGCATTGCACCACACTCCTACAACATTTGATTAGTATGCAAAGTAGAATGGACATAGCATAATAGCTCATGGTACATTGAAAACTCCACATGGTATTTGCAATAGCAAGTATTACAAATCTTAAGAGGCACACAATAAAATGGCTTCAAACCTTCAAAAGTCCTTTGCGAGATTTCCATATTTGGAAGTGTTTCAATAAAAATTTTGAACAACATTTTTTGGCTTGATTCCAAGAAATGTTTAGGATGTGGTTTATAGTCTCGATTGCCAATTCTTAACTTTAAAACATCATTTGCATTGGGTGATACTCTAGAGTTATCATGCCAAAATTGTTGAATTGTCTGCTTTACATTATCAGTTAGCTTCTTATCAACATGTGGAAGCCTCCTAGCAAAAGCCCATGTATCATTTTGAAGAGGGTCATCTATTCTTTCTCTTCTTGAGAGTGCTCTATCCAAATTTTTACGATTTATGTCAAAATCAATACAAGTTTGTCTCATAAAGCAAGCATTTTCAATTGATGGCTTACTAGGGTGGTTGTAATGACTCTTCGAGCAGCTCTCTTATCCTTTTCCTTGTTATTTTTTCCAATAGACTTGAGAGCATTAAAAATATTTTTGACAAAATTAGAATTTTTTTTGGTCTTCTTATTCACACAAATCTTCAATTTGGCTAGCAAAGGTCTCATCTTTTTCATCTTTAGCAATTGTATAAAAAGTTGGCATTGCTCAGTCAATGTCTTATCGCTAAAATATTGGTTGAAAATTCTTCTAGCCCACAACCGAATATTTTGTGTTGACCTCTTGCCTTCAAAATTTTTTATAATGTTCTCATCAAATTCAAGTAACCATTTATAGGTTCTTGAAGGTCTTGAATTTGGCATGTATTTCTTCCACACAAGTTTCTTCATTTCTCATATAATTTGGTGAAACATAATTTACACTTGCTTCAATATTATGTTCAAAATCTTCATTTCCAACATTTTCACCTTGAACATTTTCAATATCAATTTGAATAATTTCATTCCCAATTTCAATATCATGTTCAACATCTTCAAACAACATTTTCACCTTGAACATTTTCATTATCAATTTGAATAATTTCATTCCCAATTTCAATATCATGTTCAACATCTTCAAATCCAACATTTTCACCTTGAACATTTTCATTATCAATTTCAATATTTTCATTCCCAATTTGAATATCATGTTCAACATCTTCAATTCCAACATTTTCACCTTGAACATATTCAATTTCCTCTTCACTTGAAAGACCATAGGGGTTAGGTTCACCGATATTTAACATACCTTGTCTTCTCTTCTTATGACCTCTATCTATTTGTCTATATGCTTCAATTTGTTCTTTTGTAAGCTTTCTCTTACATTTTTTATTCTAACGACTATTGCTCCCCATTATACCTCATAAAAGATGCTAAAAAATCATTTCTTATGACAAATTTTAGTAGAAGATGCTCCAAAAAGTTGATCTTTGTCTCTTCCTATCTAAAACCGCATGTATGCCACCTACAAAAAAAAATGTAGGGTCCGTTGGAATGCACAAAATGACCCACATGGGGTTTTTCTATGACCCACAAATCTAATATCCATTATAATCTAATATCTGATACATTTGAAAAACATTTTAAAATGTTTTGTAATGGTATGATTTTAGTTCTACAAATTGGATATCAGATTTGTGTACACATAGACCTAGAAGGGTTAATGGTAGATGGTAGAGGGTTTAAGGGTTAAGGTTTTAGGGTTTAGGGTAGAGGGTAGAGGGTTTAAGGGTTTATGGTTTAGGTTTTATGGTAGAGGGTTATAAGGGTTTAGGGTTTTAGGGTTAAGGGTATAGGGGAAAGAGATAGATGGAGTGAGTGAGTGAGAGAGAGACCTGAGAGAGTGAGAGGGGGTACATGGAAGAGACTTGAGAGAGAGAGAGAGAGAGTGGACTTGAGAGAGACTATAGAGACTTGAGAGAGAGAGAGAGAGATAGAGAGTGGGAGAGAGTGGGAGAGAGTGGGAGAGTGTGAGAGAGGGTGGGAGAGGGTGGCATAGAGTCGGATAGGGTGGGAGAGGGATAGTGTGGGAGAGAGGAGGGAGAGAGTGGGAGAGAGGAGAGTGCAAGGGAGCTGGGAGAGAGTGGGAGAGAGGGTGGAGAGAGTGGGAGAGAGGGAGGGGAGAGAGTGGGAGAGGGTGGGAGAGGAGGCTGAGTGGAGACAGTGGAGAGAGACAGATGGGGAGAGAGGAGGAGGAGATATGGAGAGATGGGAGAGGCTGAGAGAGAGGGTGGAGAGATGGGAGAGTGGAGAGATGAGGAGTGGAGAGATGGACATGGAGAGATGGAAGAGGGAGGAGAGAACGGAGATGGAGAGGGAGAGGATGAGGAGGGAGAGAGGAGGAGAGAGTGGAGATGGAGCTGGACAGAGGACGGAGAGAGAGAGGAGAGGTGGAGAGGGTGGAACAGAGCTGGAGAGAGCTGAGAGACAGGAGAACGTGTGAGTGAGAGAGCTGAGAGGGAGAGAGAGCCAGGAGAGGGAGGAGAGATGGAGAGAGTGGAGAGAGCTGAGAGAGTGGAGGAGTGGAGGGAGGCTGAGAGAGTGGAGGGAGAGGATGGATGAGAGAGTGGAGGAGGAGTGGAAGAGAGATGAGAGGAGTGAGATGAGAGCTGGAGAGGAGGAGAGATGAGAGCTGAGTGGAGAACGAGAGGAAGGAGGAGAGAGTGGACAGTGAGGTGGTGAGAAAGGGAGAGACAGAGTGAGTGAGTGAGTGGAGGAGAGAGTGGAGAGACAGTGCAGAGGTGGAGACAAAGGAGAGTGAGACAGAGGACACAGTGGAGGTGGACAGAGTGGAGAGACCCAGGAGGAGAGAGACCTGAGAGAGAGGAGAGAGAGAGAGAGAGAGAGAGAGA